>JAKELJ010000020.1:345660-366761 GCA_025594165.1 Tamias sibiricus | reverse complement strand
TAAAGATCTACACATTTCTACCTATGTGTTCTCAACTATTGCATAGATTTGGCCTCCCTAATGATCCCGGTGATACATTTGAAAGGATCTTGCCACCAGCTCTACCAGAAAACCTGTTTCCAAATGGAGTTTTGACTCTGGGTCAGGTATGTTGTTCTCGGGGCTTGGACACAGATGCTGATGCGGTCTGTGCCACCTACAATGGTTCTGTTTGGTCTGTTCTACTTTGACCCTGAATGGCTTAGAGCATTACCACATGATGACTTCAGACTAAGCCTTGTTGCATCTTTCCCCAATGAGCCTGGACAAGAACAAAGTGTGTCAAAGCACCTTCATTATCCCTTTGACAGTGTCTCTCAGGTCAAGTGCACAGAGCTTAGCTCCAAGGCTCAGTGCCAGGACTTATTGTGGAAGCACCTTCGGTCTCTCCTGGTCTGCTCTGGGCCCCAAAGTCCAGGGTTCAGGCTGAGGAATCACCACTACTCAGTTCTCCTTCAGGGCCCTGAGAAAAGACAGGGAGGTCTACAGGGCATCCCAGGCCTCTTGCAAATCATTTTAGAAAAGCCAGATCTACACAACAACCAGTACTACGATTATACTAGGCCTCAATGGAGCACAACATTGAAGGCTTTTCCCAAAGGCCCAAGAACTACATTAGTGCCCCACTGGCACTCATTGTAGGCAGCTTCCCCCACCCTTTCTGTGTGAAAAAAAACGCCATTCGCTAACAAAGGCCCAAAAGCCAGACTGGCTGGTATGTTGCCCTCTGAGTGACCCCGCTCTACAAGATACCTTTATTTTTTGAAATATGGATTATAAATTTCAAATACTTCTCCATGTTCAAGTGGGATCACAACATCTTGCATGTTGGGCACAACTGCCTCCAACTTGAGAACTTTTTACCTCAAACTACATCAAAGGACCCCTTTCATTTCTAATTCAGAAACCCACTCTGGGGCCGGAATGCACTCTAATTTCATTAGCACCTGGTCTGGGTGGAACTTCATTCTCTACAAATCATGTCCGTTCAGGTGGGACGTATTTCCTCTTGAAGGCTCTGTTGTACCCTGAGTATCTGAGGATAAATCCCTTGGATGAAGAAGATAACTCAGGAAACTTCAGACCCTAGAGCAGGTCTTTTCCAAGCAGCTAGTCACCTATCTATGTGATCAGTGACCTGGCCATGCATGAAGTCCAGAAAGGAGGCCAGCAAGTATTGATTTCACATTTCCTAAACTCAAGGGACGCAACAAATTCTCACGAGTCACCTGAGGAGGCCGAAGACTGTAAGCGTCTACTGACTGTTGCATGCATTTTCAACTTCTTCTCCTTATCACCCATAAAAGCATGACATTTCCCAGTGAAGTGACATATGCTTCCACTCCAAAGCTAATCTCAAGGCACTGTGCATGCTTATACTTTTATGCACATTTCAGTCTTATACACCATCAGTGACCACATATTTTTACACAAATGTATCATTAGCCAGCAGATTTATTTCCTTAATTATTTTGATTGAGCTTCACAGACATTTTCCCATGGTTCTTTCTCCTTGTCAATTCATGTGTTTTAATTAAAATCACCTTGCCCAGTCCTGAGTGACTTCAGAGGAGCATATTGAAAATAAAAATTAATAGATAGATATGCAGAATAAAAAAATGAAAAACAAAAAAACAGTACCAACTTTAAAGATCTACACATTTCTACCTATGTGTTCTCAACAATTGCATAGATTTGGCCTCCCTAATGATCCCGGTGATACATTTGAAAGGATCTTGCCACCAGCTCTACCAGAAAACCTGTTTCCAAATGGAGTTTTGACTCTGGGTCAGGTATGTTGTTCTCGGGGCTTGGACACAGATGCTGATGCGGTCTGTGCCACCTACAATGGTTCTGTTTTGGTCTGTTCTACTTTGACCCTGAATGGCTTAGAGCATTACCACATGATGACTTCAGACTAAGCCTTGTTGCATCTTTCCCCAATGAGCCTGGACAAGAACAAAGTGTGTCAAAGCACCTTCATTATCCCTTTGACAGTGTCTCTCAGGTCAAGTGCACAGAGCTTAGCTCCAAGGCTCAGTGCCAGGACTTATTGTGGAAGCACCTTCGGTCTCTCCTGGTCTGCTCTGGGCCCCAAAGTCCAGGGTTCAGGCTGAGGAATCACCACTACTCAGTTCTCCTTCAGGGCCCTGAGAAAAGACAGGGAGGTCTACAGGGCATCCCAGGCCTCTTGCAAATCATTTTAGAAAAGCCAGATCTACACAACAACCAGTACTACGATTATACTAGGCCTCAATGGAGCACAACATTGAAGGCTTTTCCCAAGAAGGCCCAAGAACTACATTAGTGCCCCACGGCACTCATTGTAGGCAGCTTCCCCCACCCTTTCTGTGTGAAAAAAAAAACGCCATTCGCTAACAAAGGCCCCAAAAGCCAGACTGGCTGGTATGTTGCCCTCTGAGTGACCCCGCTCTACAAGATACCTTTATTTTTTGAAATATGGATTATAAATTTCAAATACTTCTCCATGTTCAAGTGGGATCACAACATCTTGCATGTTGGGCACAACTGCCTCCAACTTGAGAACTTTTTACCTCAAACTACATCAAAGGACCCCTTTCATTTCTAATTCAGAAACCACTCTGGGGCCGGAATGCACTCTAATTTCATTAGCACCTGGTCTGGGTGGAACTTCATTCTCTACAAATCATGTCCGTTCAGGTGGGACGTATTTCCTCTTGAAGCCTCTGTTGTACCCTGAGTATCTGAGGATAAATCCCTTGGATGAAGAAGATAACTCAGGAAACTTCAGACCCTAGAGCAGGTCTTTTCCAAGCAGCTAGTCACCTATCTATGTGATCAGTGACCTGGCCATGCATGAAGTCCAGAAAGGATGCCAGCAAGTATTGATTTCACATTTCCTAAACTCAAGGGACGCAACAAATTCTCACGAGTCACCTGAGGAGGCCGAAGACTGTAAGCGTCTACTGACTGTTGCATGCATTTTCAACTTCTTCTCCTTATCACCCATAAAAGCATGACATTTCCCAGTGAAGTGACATATGCTTCCACTCCAAAGCTAATCTCAAGGCAGTGTGCATGCTTATACTTTTATGCACATTTCAGTCTTATACACCATCAGTGACCACATATTTTACACAAATGTATCATTAGCCAGCAGATTTATTTCCTTAATTATTTTGATTGAGCTTCACAGACATTTTCCCATGGTTCTTTCTCCTTGTCAATTCATTGTTTTAATTAAAATCACCTTGCCCAGTCCTGAGTGACTTCAGAGGAGCATATTGAAAATAAAATTAATAGATAGATATGCAGAATAAAAAAATGAAAAACAAAAAAACAGTACCAACTTTAAAGATCTACACATTTCTACCTATGTGTTCTCAACTATTGCATAGATTTGGCCTCCCTAATGATCCCGGTGATACATTTGAAAGGATCTTGCCACCAGCTCTACCAGAAAACCTGTTTCCAAATGGAGTTTTGACTCTGGGTCAGGTATGTTGTTCTCGGGGCTTGGACACAGATGCTGATGCGGTCTGTGCCACCTACAATGGTTCTGTTTGGTCTGTTCTACTTTGACCCTGAATGGCTTAGAGCATTACCACATGATGACTTCAGACTAAGCCTTGTTGCATCTTTCCCCAATGAGCCTGGACAAGAACAAAGTGTGTCAAAGCACCTTCATTATCCCTTTGACAGTGTCTCTCAGGTCAAGTGCACAGAGCTTAGCTCCAAGGCTCAGTGCCAGGACTTATTGTGGAAGCACCTTCGGTCTCTCCTGGTCTGCTCTGGCCCCAAAGTCCAGGGTTCAGGCTGAGGAATCACCACTACTCAGTTCTCCTTCAGGGCCCTGAGAAAAGACAGGGAGGTCTACAGGGCATCCCAGGCCTCTTGCAAATCATTTTAGAAAAGCCAGATCTACACAACAACCAGTACTACGATTATACTAGGCCTCAATGGAGCACAACATTGAAGGCTTTTCCCAAGAAGGCCCAAGAACTACATTAGTGCCCCACGGCACTCATTGTAGGCAGCTTCCCCCACCCTTTCTGTGTGAAAAAAACGCCATTCGCTAACAAAGGCCCCAAAAGCCAGACTGGCTGGTATGTTGCCCTCTGAGTGACCCCGCTCTACAAGATACCTTTATTTTTTGAAATATGGATTATAAATTTCAAATACTTCTCCATGTTCAAGTGGGATCACAACATCTTGCATGTTGGGCACAACTGCCTCCAACTTGAGAACTTTTTACCTCAAACTACATCAAAGGACCCCTTTCATTTCTAATTCAGAAACCACTCTGGGGCCGGAATGCACTCTAATTTCATTAGCACCTGGTCTGGGTGGAACTTCATTCTCTACAAATCATGTCCGTTCAGGTGGGACGTATTTCCTCTTGAAGGCTCTGTTGTACCCTGAGTATCTGAGGATAAATCCCTTGGATGAAGAAGATAACTCAGGAAACTTCAGACCCTAGAGCAGGTCTTTTCCAAGCAGCTAGTCACCTATCTATGTGATCAGTGACCTGGCCATGCATGAAGTCCAGAAAGGAGGCCAGCAAGTATTGATTTCACATTTCCTAAACTCAAGGGACGCAACAAATTCTCACGAGTCACCTGAGGAGGCCGAAGACTGTAAGCGTCTACTGACTGTTGCATGCATTTTCAACTTCTTCTCCTTATCACCCATAAAAGCATGACATTTCCCAGTGAAGTGACATATGCTTCCACTCCAAAGCTAATCTCAAGGCACTGTGCATGCTTATACTTTTATGCACATTTCAGTCTTATACACCATCAGTGACCACATATTTTACACAAATGTATCATTAGCCAGCAGATTTATTTCCTTAATTATTTTGATTGAGCTTCACAGACATATTTCCATGGTTTTTTCTCCTTGTCAATTGATTGTTTTAATTAAAATCACCTTGCCCAGTCCTGAGTGACTTCAGAGAAGCATATTGAAAATAAAACTAATAGATAGATATGCAGAATAAAAAAAATGAAAAAAACAAAAAAACAGTACCAACTTTAAAGATCTACACATTTCTACCTATGTGTTCTCAACTATTGCATAGATTTGGCCTCCCTAATGATCCCGGTGATACATTTGAAAGGATCTTGCCACCAGCTCTACCAGAAAACCTGTTTCCAAATGGAGTTTTGACTCTGGGTCAGGTATGTTGTTCTCGGGGCTTGGACACAGATGCTGATGCGGTCTGTGCCACCTACAATGGTTCTGTTTGGTCTGTTCTACTTTGACCCTGAATGGCTTAGAGCATTACCACATGATGACTTCAGACTAAGCCTTGTTGCATCTTTCCCCAATGAGCCTGGACAAGAACAAAGTGTGTCAAAGCACCTTCATTATCCCTTTGACAGTGTCCTCTCAGGTCAAGTGCACAGAGCTTAGCTCCAAGGCTCAGTGCCAGGACTTATTGTGGAAGCACCTTCGGTCTCTCCTGGTCTGCTCTGGGCCCCAAAGTCCAGGGTTCAGGCTGAGGAATCACCACTACTCAGTTCTCCTTCAGGGCCCTGGGAAAAGACAGGGAGGTCTACAGGGCATCCCAGGCCTCTTGCAAATCATTTTAGAAAAGCCAGATCTACACAACAACCAGTACTACGATTATACTAGGCCTCAATGGAGCACAACATTGAAGGCTTTTCCCAAGAAGGCCCAAGAACTACATTAGTGCCCCACGGCACTCATTGTAGGCAGCTTCCCCCACCCTTTCTGTGTGAAAAAAACGCCATTCGCTAACAAAGGCCCCAAAAGCCAGACTGGCTGGTATGTTGCCCTCTGAGTGACCCCGCTCTACAAGATACCTTTATTTTTTGAAATATGGATTATAAATTTCAAATATTCTCCATGTTCAAGTGGGATCACAACATCTTGCATGTTGGGCACAACTGCCTCCAACTTGAGAACTTTTTACCTCAAACTACATCAAAGGACCCCTTTCATTTCTAATTCAGAAACCACTCTGGGGCCGGAATGCACTCTAATTTCATTAGCACCTGGTCTGGGTGGGAACTTCATTCTCTACAAATCATGTCTGTTCAGGTGGGACGTATTTCCTCTTGAAGGCTCTGTTGTACCCTGAGTATCTGAGGATAAATCCCTTGGATGAAGAAGATAACTCAGGAAAACTTCAGACCCTAGAGCAGGTCTTTTCCAAGCAGCTAGTCACCTATCTATGTGATCAGTGACCTGGCCATGCATGAAGTCCAGAAAGGATGCCAGCAAGTATTGATTTCACATTTCCTAAACTCAAGGGACACAACAAATTCTCACGAGTCACCTGAGGAGGCCGAAGACTGTAAGCGTCTACTGACTGTTGCATGCATTTTCAACTTCTTCTCCTTATCACCCATAAAAGCATGACATTTCCCAGTGAAGTGACATATGCTTCCACTCCAAAGCTAATCTCAAGGCACTGTGCATGCTTATACTTTTATGCACATTTCAGTCTTATACACCATCAGTGACCACATATTTTACACAAATGTATCATTAGCCAGCAGATTTATTTCCTTAATTATTTTGATTGAGCTTCACAGACATTTTCCCATGGTTCTTTCTCCTTGTCAATTCATTGTTTTAATTAAAATCACCTTGCCCAGTCCTGAGTGACTTCAGAGGAGCATATTGAAAATAAAAATAATAGATAGATATGCAGAATAAAAAAATGAAAAACAAAAAAACAGTACCAACTTTAAAGATCTACACATTTCTACCTATGTGTTCTCAACTATTGCATAGATTTGGCCTCCCTAATGATCCCGGTGATACATTTGAAAGGATCTTGCCACCAGCTCTACCAGAAAACCTGTTTCCAAATGGAGTTTTGACTCTGGGTCAGGTATGTTGTTCTCGGGGCTTGGACACAGATGCTGATGCGGTCTGTGCCACCTACAATGGTTCTGTTTGGTCTGTTCTACTTTGACCCTGAATGGCTTAGAGCACTACCACATGATGACTTCAGACTAATCCTTGTTGCATCTTTCCCCAATGAGCCTGGACAAGAACAAAGTGTGTCAAAGCACCTTCATTATCCCTTTGACAGTGTCCCTCAGGTCAAGTGCACAGAGCTTAGCTCCAAGGCTCAGTGCCAGGACTTATTGTGGAAGCACCTTCGGTCTCTCCTGGTCTGCTCTGGGCCCCAAAGTCCAGGATTCAGTCTGAGGAATCACCACTACTCAGTTCTTCCTCAGGGCCCTGGGAAAAGACAGGGAGGTCTACAGGGCACCCAGGCCTCTTGCAAATCATTTTAGAAAGGCCAGATCTTCACAACAACCAGTACTACTATTATACTAGGCCTCAATGGAGCACAACATTGAAGGCTTTTCCCAAGAAGGCCCAAGAACTACATTAGTGCCCCATGGCGCTCATTGTAGGCAGCTTCCCCACCCTTTCTGTGTGAAAAAAAAAACGCCATTCGCTAACAAAGGCCCCAAAAGCGAGAGACTGGCTGGTATGTTGCACTCTGAGTGACCCCGCTCTCCAAGATACCTTTATTTTTTTTGAAATATGGATTATAAATTTCAAATACTTCTCCATGTTCAAGTGGGATCACAACATCTTGCATGTTGGCCACAATTGCCTCCAACTTGAGAACTTTTTACCTCAAACTACATCAAAGGACCCCTTTCATTTCTAATTCAGAAACCACTCTGGGGCCGGAATGCACTCTAATTTCATTAGCACCTGGTCTGGGTGGAACTTCATTCTCTACAAATCATGTCCGTTCAGGTGGGACGTATTTCCTCTTGAAGGCTCTGTTGTACCCTGAGTATCTGAGGATAAATCCCTTGGATGAAGAAGATAACTCAGGAAACTTCAGACCCTAGAGCAGGTCTTTTCCAAGCAGCTAGTCACCTATCTATGTGATCAGTGACCTGGCCATGCATGAAGTCCAGAAAGGATGCCAGCAAGTATTGATTTCACATTTCCTAAACTCAAGGGACGCAACAAATTCTCACGAGTCACCTGAGGAGGCCGAAGACTGTAAGCGTCTACTGACTGTTGCATGCATTTTCAACTTCTTCTCCTTATCACCCATAAAAGCATGACATTTCCCAGTGAAGTGACATATGCTTCCACTCCAAAGCTAATCTCAAGGCACTGTGCATGCTTATACTTTTATGCACATTTCAGTCTTATACACCATCAGTGACCACATATTTTACACAAATGTATCATTAGCCAGCAGATTTATTTCCTTAATTATTTTGATTGAGCTTCACAGACATATTTCCATGGTTTTTCTCCTTGTCAATTGATTGTTTTAATTAAAATCACCTTGCCCAGTCCTGAGTGACTTCAGAGGAGCATATTGAAAATAAAACTAATAGATAGATATGCAGAATAAAAAAATGAAAAACAAAAAAAAACAGTACCAACTTTAAAGATCTACACATTTCTACCTATGTGTTCTCAACTATTGCATAGATTTGGCCTCCCTAATGATCCCGGTGATACATTTGAAAGGATCTTGCCACCAGCTCTACCAGAAAACCTGTTTCCAAATGGAGTTTTGACTCTGGGTCAGGTATGTTGTTCTCGGGGCTTGGACACAGATGCTGATGCGGTCTGTGCCACCTACAATGGTTCTGTTTGGTCTGTTCTACTTTGACCCTGAATGGCTTAGAGCATTACCACATGATGACTTCAAACTAATCCTTGTTGCATCTTTCCCCAATGAGCCTGGACAAGAACAAAGTGTGTCAAAGCACCTTCATTATCCCTTTGACAGTGTCCCTCAGGTCAAGTGCACAGAGCTTAGCACCAAGGCTCAGTGCCAGGACTTATTGTGGAAGCACCTTCGGTCTCTCCTGGTCTGCTCTGGGCCCCAAAGTCCAGGATTCAGTCTGAGGAATCACCACTACTCAGTTCTTCCTCAGGGCCCTGGGAAAAGACAGGGAGGTCTACAGGGCACCCCAGGCCTCTTGCAAATCATTTTAGAAAGGCCAGATCTTCACAACAACCAGTACTACTATTATACTAGGCCTCAATGGAGCACAACATTGAAGGCTTTTCCCAAGAATGCCCAAGAACTACATTAGTGCCGCATGGCGCTCATTGTAGGCAGCTTCCCCCGCCCTTTCTGTGTGAAAAAAACGCCATTCGCTAACAAAGGCCCCAAAAGCCAGACTGGCTGGTATGTTGCCCTCTGAGTGACCCCGCTCTACAAGATACCTTTATTTTTTGAAATATGGATTATAAATTTCAAATACTTCTCCATGTTCAAGTGGGATCACAACATCTTGCATGTTGGGCACAACTGCCTCCAACTTGAGAACTTTTTACCTCAAACTACATCAAAGGACCCCTTTCATTTCTAATTCAGAAACCACTCTGGGGCCGGAATGCACTCTAATTTCATTAGCACCTGGTCTGGGTGGAACTTCATTCTCTACAAAGCATGTCTGTTCAGGTGGGACGTATTTCCTCTTGAAGGCTCTGTTGTACCCTGAGTATCTGAGGATAAATCCCTTGGATGAAGAAGATAACTCAGGAAACTTCAGACCCTAGAGCAGGTCTTTTCCAAGCTAGTCTATCTAGTCTATCACCTATCTATGTGATCAGTGACCTGGCCATGCATCAAGTCCAGAAAGGATGCCAGCAAGTATTGATTTCACATTTCCTAAACTCAAGGGACGCAACAAATTCTCACGAGTCACCTGAGGAGGCCGAAGACTGTACGCGTCTTCTGACTGTTGCATGCATTTTCAACTTCTTCTCCTTATCACCCATGAAAGCATGACATTTCCCAGTGAAGTGACATATGCTTCCACTCCAAAGCTAATCTCAAGGCACTGTGCATGCTTATACTTTTATGCACATTTCAGTCTTATACACCATCAGTGACCACATATTTTACACAAATGTATCATTAGCCAGCAGATTTATTTCCTTAATTATTTCGATTGAGCTTCACAGACATTTTTTCATGGTTCTTTCTCCTTGTCAATTGATTGTTTTAATTAAAATCACCTTGCCCAGTCCTGAGTGACTTCAGAGGAGCACATTGAAAATAAAAATGATAGATACATATGCAGAATAAAAAAATGAAAAACAAAAAAAAAACAGTACCAACTTTAAAGACCTACACATTTCTACCTATCTGTTCTCAACAATTGCATAGATTTGGCCTCCCTAATGATCCCGGTGATACATTTGAAAGGATCTTGCCACCATCTCTACTAGAAAAACCTGTTTCCAAATGGAGTTTTGACTCTGGGTCAGGAATGTTGTTCTCGGGGCTTGGACACAGATGCTGATATGGTCTGTGCCACCTACAATGGTTCTGTTTGGTCTGTTCTACTTTGACCCTGAATGGCTTAGAGCACTACCACATGAGCCTGGACAATGACAAAGTGTTCAAACTAAGCCGAGCTTAGCACCAAGGCTCAGTGCCAGGACTTATTGTGGAAGCACCTTCGGTCTCTCCTGGTCTGCTCTGGGCCCCAAAGTCCAGGATTCAGGCTGAGGAATCACCACTACTCAGTTCTTCCTCAGGGCCCTGGGAAAAGACAGGGAGGTCTACAGGGCATCCCAGGCCTCTTGCAAATCATTTTAGAAAGGCCAGATCTTCACAACAACCAGTACTACTATTACACTAGGCCTCAATGGAGCACAACATTGAAGGCTTTTCCCAAGAAGGCCCAAGAACTACATTAGTGCCCCATGGCGCTCATTGTAGGCAGCTTCCCCAGCCCTTTCTGTGTGAAAAAAAAACGCCATTCGCTAACAAAGGCCCCAAAAGCGAGACTGGCTGGTATGTTGCGCTCTGAGTGACCCGGTTTCTCCAAGATACCTTTATTTTTTTGAAATATGGATTATAAATTTCAAATACTTCTCCATGTTCAAGTGGGATCACAACATCTTGCATGTTGTCCACAACTGCCTCCAACTTGAGAACTTTTTACCTCAAACTACATCAAAGGACCCCTTTCATTTCTAATTCAGAAACCACTCTGGGGCCGGAATGCACTCTAATTTCATTAGCACCTGGTCTGGGTGGAACTTCATTCTCTACAAATCATGTCCGTTCAGGTGGGACGAATTTCCTCTTGAAGGCTCTGTTGTATCCTGAGTATCTGAGGATAAATCCCTTGGATGAAGAAGATAACTCAGGAAACTTCAGACCCTAGAGCAGGTCTTTTCAAGCAGCTAGTCACTCCTATCTATGTGATCAGTGACCTGGCCATGCATGAAGTCCAGAAAGGATGCCAGCAATTATTGATTTCACATTTCCTAAACTCAAGGGACGCAACAAATTCTCACGAGTCACCTGAGGAGGCCGAAGACTGTAAGCGTCTACTGACTGTTGCATGCATTTTCAACTTCTTCTCCTTATCACCATAAAAACATGACATTTCCCAGAGAAGTGACATATGCTTCCACTCCAAAGCTAATCTCAAGGCACTGTGCATGCTTATACTTTTATGCACATTTCAGTCTTATACACCATCAGTGACCACATATTTTACACAAATGTATCATTAGCCAGCAGATTTATTTCTTTAATTATTTTTATTGAGCTTCACAGACATTTTTCATGGTTCTTTCTCCTTGTCAATTGATTGTTTTAATTAAAATCACCTTGCCCAGTCCTGAGTGACTTCAGAGGAGCACATTGAAAATAAAAATGATAGATACATATGCAGAATAAAATAATGAAAAACAAAAAAAAACAGTACCAACTTTAAAGACCTACACATTTCTACCTATCTGTTCTCAACAATTGCATAGATTTGGCCTCCCTAATGATCCCAGTGATACATTTGAAAGGATCTTGCCACCATCTCTACTAGAAAACCTGTTTCCAAATGGAGTTTTGACTCTGGGTCAGGTATGTTGTTCTTGGGGCTTGGACACAGATGCTGATGCGGTCTGTGCCACCTACAATGGTTCTGTTTGGTCTGTTCTACTTTGACCCTGAATGGCTTAGAGCACTACCACATGATGACTTCAAACTAATCCTTGTTGCATCTTTCCCCAATGAGCCTGGACAAGAACAAAGTGTGTCAAAGCACCTTCATTATCCCTTTGACAGTGCCCCTCAGGTCAAGTGCACAGAGCTTAGCACCAAGGCTCAGTGCCAGGACTTATTGTGGAAGTACCTTCGGTCTCTCCTGGTCTGCTCTGGGCCCCCAAGTCCAGGATTCAGGCTGAGGAATCACCACTACTCAGTTCTTCCTCAGGGCCCTGGGAAAAGACAGGGAGGACTACAGGGCATCCCAGGCCTCTTGCAAATCATTTTAGAAAGGCCAGATCTTCACAACAACCAGTACTACTATTATACTAGGCCTCAATGGAGCACAACATTGAAGGCTTTTCCCAAGAAGGCCCAAGAACTACATTAGTGCCCCATGGCGCTCATTGTAGGCAGCTTCCCCAGCCCTTTCTGTGTGAAAAAAACGCCATTCGCTAACAAAGGCCCCCAAAAGCGAGACTGGCTGGTATGTTGCACTCTGAGTGACCCGGCTCTCCAATATACCTTTATTTTTTTGAAATATGTATTATAAATTTCAAATACTTCTCCATGTTCAAGTGGGATCACAGCATCTTACATGTTGGCCACAATTGCCTCAAACTTGAGAACTTTTTACCTCAAACTACATCAAAGGACCCCTTTTATTTCTAATTCAGAAACAACTCTGGGGCCGGAATGCACTCTAATTTCATTAGCACCTGGTCTGGGTGGAACTTCATTCTCTACAAATCATGTCCGTTCAGGTGGGACGTATTTCCTCTTGAAGGCTCTGTTGTATCCTGAGTATCTGAGGATAAATCCCTTGGATGAAGAAGATAACTCAGGAAACTTCAGACCCTAGAGCAGGTCTTTTCCAAGCAGCTAGTCACCTATCTATGTGATCAGTGACCTGGCCATGCATGAAGTCCAGAAAGGATGCCAGCAAGTATTGATTTCACATTTCCTAAACTCAAGGGACCCAACAAATTCTCACGAGTCACCTGAGGAGGCCGAAGAGTGTAAGCGTCTACTGACTGTTGCATGCATTTTCAACTTCTTCTCCTTATCACCCATAAAAGCATGACATTTCCCAGTGAAGTGACATATGCTTCTACTCCAAAGCTAATCTCAAGGATCTGTGCATGCTTATACTTTTATGCACATTTCAGTCTTATACACCATCATTGACCACATATTTTACACAAATGTATCATTAGCCAGCAGATTTATTTCCTTAATTATTTTGATTGAGCTTCACAGACATTTTTTCATGGTTCTTTCTCCTTGTCAATTGATTGTTTTAATTAAAATCACCTTGCCCAGTCCTGAGTGACTTCAGAGGAGCACATTGAAAATAAAAATGATAGATACATATGCAGAATAAAAAAATGAAAAAAAAAAAAAACAGTACCAACTTTAAAGACCTACACATTTCTACCTATCTGTTCTCAACAATTGCATAGATTTGGCCTCCCTAATGATCCCGGTGATACATTTGAAAGGATCTTGCCACCATCTCTACTAGAAAACCTGTTTCCAAATGGAGTTTTGACTCTGGGTCAGGTATATTGTTCTTGGGGCTTGGACACAGATGCTGATGCGGTCTGTGCCACCTACAATGGTTCTGTTTGGTCTGTTCTACTTTGACCCTGAATGGCTTAGAGCACTACCACATGATGACTTCAAACTAATCCTTGTTGCATCTTTCCCCAATGAGCCTGGACAAGAACAAAGTGTGTCAAAGCACCTTCATTATCCCTTTGACAGTGCCCCTCAGGTCAAGTGCACAGAGCTTAGCACCAAGGCTCAGTGCCAGGACTTATTGTGGAAGCACCTTCGGTCTCTCCTGGTCTGCTCTGGGCCCCAAAGTCCAGGATTCAGGCTGAGGAATCACCACTACTCAGTTCTCCCTCAGGGCCCTGGGGAAAAGACAGGGAGGTCTACAGGGCATCCCAGGCCTCTTGCAAATCATTTTAGAAAGGTCAGATCTACACAACAACCAGTACTACTATTATACTAGGCCTCAATGGAGCACAACATTGAAGGCTATTCCCAAGAAGGCCCAAGAACTACATTAGTGCCCCACGGCGCTCATTGTAGGCAGTTTCCCCCGCCCTTTCTGTGTGAAAAAAAACGCCATTCGCAAACAAAAAGGCCCCAAAAAGCGAGACTGGCTGCTCTGTTGCCCTCTGAGTGACCCCGCTCTCCAAGATACCTTTTTTTTTTTTGAAATATGGATTATAAATTTCAAATACGTCTCCATGTTCAAGTGGGATCACAACATCTTGCATGTTGGCCACAATTGCCTCCAACTTGAGAACTTTTTACCTCAAACTATATCAAATGACCCCTTTCATTTCTAATTCAGAAACCACTCTTGGGCCGGAATGCACTCTAATTTCATTAGCACCTGGTCTGGGGTGGAACTTCATTCTCTACAAAATCATGTCCATTCAGGTGGGATGTATTTCCTCTTGAAGGCTCTGACTCTTTGTACCCTGAGTATCTGAGGATAAGTCCCTTGGATGGAGAAGATAACTCAGGAAACTTCAGACCCTAGAGCAGGTGTTTTCCAAGCAGCTAGTCACCCATCTATGTGATCAGTGACCTGGCCATGCATCAAGTCCAGAAGGGATGCCAGCATGTATTGATTTCACATTTCCTGAACTTAAGGGATGCAACAAATTCTCACGAGTCACCTGAGGAGGCCGAAGACTGTAAGCGTCTTCTGACTGTTGCATGCATTTTCAACTTCTTCTCCTTATCACCCATGAAAGCATGAAACTGTGAAAAAATGATTCTCTCATGTGCCCCTCAGGGCTCCCCATGTTTGGTCATCCCACCATCGCGGGTGTTTTGTTTACAGTCTATTGGATGTTTAACCCTGATTAGGCGAAAATGCCTGAAAACGCCTGTTAGTTTAATTTCCTAAATGGTTAATACTAGAACTTTAAAAAATGCAGAACAACACTTTTGTTCACCAGAGCACACTGTGCTTCTCTCTTGGTTCAAGTATCTCAAAGCTGAATCACTAGGTAGCAAAAGAGTTTCAAACTCACAGAAAAGCATTTTAGGGAACTGCAGATAATTGCCTGTTTCTTAGCTTCTGCGCACTAGGTTTCTTTGTGTATTTCAATGAAACTGTGATAAAATGATTCTCTCATGTGACCCTCAGGGCTCCAAAAGTTTGGTCATCCCACCATCACGGGTGTTTTGTTTAGAGCCTATTGGATGTTTACCCTGCTTAGACGAAAATGCCTGAAAATGCCTGTTAGTTTAATTCCTAAATTGTTAATGCTAGAACTTTAAAAATGCAGAACAACACTTTAGTTCACAAGAGCACACTGTGGTTCTCTCCTGGTTCAAGTATCTCAAAGCTGAATCACTAGGTAGCAAAAGAGTTTCAAACTCACAGAAAGCGTTTCAGCGAACTGGAAATAATTGCCTGTTTCTTAGCTTCTGGGCACTAGGTTTCTTTGTGTATTTCAAAGAAACTGTGATAAAATGATTCTCTCATGTGCCCCTCAGGGCTCCCCAAGTTTGGTCATTCTACCATCTTGGGTGTTTTGTTATAATCTATTGGATGTTTACCCTGATTAGGCGAAAATGCCTGAAAACGCCTGTTTGTTTAATTCCTAAATGGTTAATGCTAGAACTTTAAAAACGCAGAACAACACTTTAGTTCACAAGAGCACACTGTGCTTCTCTCCTGGTTCAAGTATCTCAAAGCTGAATCACTAGGTAGCATAAGAGTTTCAAACTCACAGAAAAGCGTTTTAGCGAACTGGAAATAATTGCCTGTTTCGTAGCTTCTGGGCACTAGGTTTCTTTGTGTATTTCAATGAAACTGTGATAAAAGGATTCTCTCATGTGCCCCTCAGGGCTCCCCAAGTTTGGTCATCCCCACCATCACGGGTGTTTTGTTTACAGTCTATTGGATGTTTACCCTGATTAGGCGAAAAATGCCTGAAAACGCCTGTTAGTTTAATTCCTAAATGGTTAATGCTAGAACTTTAAAAACGCAGAACAACACTTTAGTTCACAAGAGCACACTGTGCTTCTCTCCTGGTTCAAGTATCTCAAAGCTGAATCACCAGGTAGCAAAAGAGTTTCAAACTCACAGAAAAGCGTTTCAGCGAACTGGAAATAATTGCCTGTTTCTTAGCTTCTGGGCACTAGGTTTCTTTGTGTATTTCAAAGAAACTGTGATAAAATGATTCTCTCATGTGCCCCTCAGGGGCTCCCCAAGTTTGGTCATTCCACCATCTTGGGTGTTTTGTTATTATCTATTGGATGTTTACCCTGATTAGGCGAAAATGCCTGAAAACGCCTGTTTGTTTAATTCCTAAATGGTTAATGCTAGAACTTTAAAAACGCAGAACAACGCTTTAGTTCACAAGAGCACAGTGTGCTTCTCTCCTGATTCAAGCATCTCAAAAGCTGAATCACTAGGTAGCAAAAGAGTTTCAAACTCACAGAAAAGCGTTTTAGCGAACTTGAGATAATTGCCTGTTTCTTAGCTTCTGCGCACTAGGTTTCTTTGTGTATTTCAATGAAACTCTGATAAAATGATTCTCTCCTGTGCCCCTCATGGCTCCCCAAGTTTGGTCATCTCACCATCACGTGTTTTTTGATTAGATCCTATTGGATGTTTACCCTGATTAGGGGAATTTCACTGAAAACGCCTGTTAGTTTAATTCCTCAATGGTTAATGCTAGATCTTTGAGAACACAGAAAAGCACTTTAGATCACAAGAGCACACTGTGCTTCTCTCCTGCTTCACATATCTCAAAGTTAATCGCTCGGTAGCAAAACAGTTTCAAACTCACAGAAAAGCGTTTTTGTGAAATAGAAATAATTTCATATTTCTTAGCTCCTGGGCACGAGGTTTCTTTGTGTATTTCAATGAAACTGTGTAGAAATGATTCTCTTATGAGCCCCTCATGGGTCGCCGAGTTTGGTCATCCCACCATCACGGATGCTTTTTTTAGAGCCTTTTGGATGTTTATCTGGATAAGGCGAAAATGCCTTAAAATGCCTGTTGGGTTAATTCCTCAATGGTTGATGCTAGGACTTTGAAAATGCAGGAAAACACTTTCGTTCACAAGAGCACACTGTGTTTCTCTCCTGGTTCAAGTATTTTAAAGCTGAATCTCTAGTTAGCAAAAGAGATTCAAACTCACAGAAAAGGGTTTTACCGAACTGGAAATAATTCCATTTTTCCTAGCTTTTTGGCGGGAGGTTTCTTTGTGTATTTCAATGAAACTCAGATAAAATGATACTCTCATGTGCCCCACATGGCTCCCCAAATTTGGTCATCCCACCATCCCAGGTGATTTGTTTACATTCTATCGGATATTTACCCTCATTAGGCGAAAATGCCTGAAAACGCCTGTTAGTTTTAATTTTTCAATGGTTGATGCTAGGACTTTGAAAACGCAGGAAAGCACTTTATTTCACAAGAGCACACTGTGCTTCTCTCCTGGTTTAAGTATCTCCAAGCTGAATCGCTTGGTAGCAAAACAGTTTCAAACTCACAAAAAGCGTTTTAGCAAACTGTAAATAATGGCCTCTTTCTTAGCTCCTGGGCACAAGGTTTCTTTGTGTATTTCAATGAAACTGTGTACAAATGATTCTTTTATGAGCCCCTCGTGGTTTGCCGAGTTTGGTCATCCCCACCATCACGGGGGCTTTTTTTAGAGCCTATTGGATGTTTACCCTGATTAGGCGAAAGTGCCTTAAAATGCCTGTTGGTTTAATTCCTCAATGGTTGATGCTAGGACTTTGAAAATGCAGGAAAGCACTTTAGTTCACAAGAGCACACTGTGTTTTTCTCCTGGTTCAAGTATCTCAAAGCTGAATCACTTGGTAGCAAAAGAGTTTCAAAACTCACAGAAATGCGTCTTAGCGAACTGGAAAATAATTACATGTTTCTTGCTTCTGGGCACTAGGTTTCTTTGTGTATTTCAGTGAAACTCTGAAAAAATGATTCGCTCATGTGCCCCTCATGGCTCCCCAAGTTTGTTCGTCCCACTATCATGCTTTTTTTGTTTAGAGCCTATTCGATGTTTACCCTGATTAGGCGAATTTCACTGAAAACGCCTGTTAGTTTAATTCTTCAATGGTTAATGCTAGAACTTTGAAAACGCAGAAAATCACTTTAGATCACAAGAGCACACTGTGCTTCTCTGTCCTGCTTCACATATCTCAAAGCTGAATCGCTTGGTAGCAAAACAGTTTTAAACTCACAGAAAAGCCTTTTAGTGAACTAGAAATAATTTCATATTTCTTAGATCCTGGGCATGAGGTTTCTTTGTGTATTTCAATGAAACTCTGTACAAATGATTCTCCTATGAGCCACTCATGGCTCGCCGAGTTTGGTCATCCCACCATCACGGGTTTTTTTTTTAAAGCCAATTGGATGTTTACCCTGATTAGGCGAAAATGCCTTAAAATGCCTGTTTTTTGAAAATGCAGGAAAGCTTTTTAGTTCAAAAGAGCACACTGTGTTTCTCTCCTGGTTCAAGTATTTCAAAGCTGAATCACTAGGTAGCAAAAGAGTTTCAAACTCACAGAAAAGGGTTTTTAGAGAACTGGAAATAAATTCCACTTTTCCTAGCTCTTGGGTGGGAGGTTTCTTTGTGTATTTCAATGAAACTCTGATAAAATGATTATCTCATGTGCCCATCCTCGCTCCCCAATTTTTTTAATCCCACCATCACCTGTGTTTTGTTTAGAGTCTATTGGATGTTTACCCTGATTAGGCGAATTTGCCCATAAACGCCTGTTAGTTTAATTCCTCAATGGTTTATGCTAGGATTTTGAAAATGTAGAAAACAACATTAGTTAACAAGACCACACTCTTCTTCTCTCCTTGTTCAAGTATCTCAAAACTGAATTGCTTGGTTCAAAACATTTTCAAAGGAACAGAAAAGCATTTTAGCGAACTGGAAAGAATTGCCTGATTCTTAGCTCCTGGGCAGGAGGTTTCTTTCTGTATTTCAATGAAACTCTGATAAAATGATTCTCTCATGTGCCCCACATGGCTCCCCACGTTTGGTCATCCCACCATCACAGGTGTTTTTTTTTTACAGTCTATTGGATATTTACGCTGATTAGATAAAAATGCCTGAAAACGCCTCTCAGTTTAATTCCTCAATGTTTGATGCTAGGACATTAAAAATGCAGGAAATCACTTTTAGTTGACAAGAGCACACAGTGCTTCTCTCCTGGTTCAAGTATCTCCAAGCCGAATTGCTTGGTATTAAAAAACAGTTTCAAACTCACAGAAAAGCGTTTTAGCGAACTGGAAATAATGGCCGCTTTCTTAGCTCCAGGGCACGAGATTTCTTGGTGTATTTCAATGAAACCCTGATAAAATGATTCTCTCAGGTGACCCCTTGGCTCCCAATGTTTGGTCATCCCACCATCACGGGTGCTTTGTTTAGAGCCATATGGATGTTTACCCTGATTAGGCGAATTTGCCTGAAAACGCCTGTTAGTTTAATTCCTAAATGGTTAATGCTAGAACTTTGAAAACGCAGAACAGCACATTAGTTCACAAGAGCACAGGTTCTTCTGTACTGGTTCACATATCTCAAAACTGAATCGCTTCGTAGCAAAACAGTTTCAAACTTACAGAAAAGCGTTTTAGCGAACTGGAAATAATGGCCGCTTTCTTAGCTCCAGGGCACGAGATTTTCTTGGTGTATTTCAATGAAACCCTGATAAAATGATTTCTCTCATGTGACCCTTGGCTTCCAATGTTTTGGTCATCCCACCATCACGGGTGTTTTGTTTAGAGGCCTATTGGATGTTTACCCTGCTTAGACGAAAATGCCTGAAAACGCCTGTTAGTTTAATTCCTAAATTGTTAATGCTAGAACTTTAAAAGTGCAGAACAACACTTTAGTTCACAAGAGCACACTGTGATTCTCTCCTGGTTCAAGTATCTCAAAGCTGAATCACTAGGTAGCAAAAGAGTTTCAAACTCACAGAAAAGCGTTTTTAGCGAATTGGAAATAATTCCCTGTTTCTTAGTTTCTGATGGGCACTAGGTTTCTTTGTGTATTACAATGAAACTCTGAAAAAATGATTCTCTCATGTGCCCCTCATGGCTCCCCAAGTTTGGTCATCCCACCTTCACGTGTGTTTTGTTTAGAGCCTATTGGATGTTTACCCTGATTAGGCGAAAATGCCTGAAAACGCCTGTTAGTTTAATTCCTAAATGGTTAATGCTAGAAATTTAAAAACGCAGAACAACACTTTAATTCACAAGAGCACACTGTGCTTCTCTCCTGGGTCAAGTATCTCAAAGCTGAATCACTAGGTAGCAAAAGAGTTTCAAACTCACAGAAAAGCGTTTTAGCGAACTAGAAATAATTGCCTGTTTCTTAGCTTCTGGGCACTAGGTTTCTTTGTGTATTTCAATGAAACTGTGAAAAAATGATTCTCTCATGTGGCCCTCAGGGCTCCCCAAGTTTGGTCATTCCACCATCTTGGGTGTTTTGTTATAATCTATTGGATGTTACCCTGATTAGGCGAAAATGCCTGAAAAAAAAACGCCTGTTTGTTTAATTCCTAAATGGTTAATGCTAGAACTTTAAAAAAAGCAGAACAACACTTTAGTTCACAAGAGCACACTGTGCTTGTCTCCTGGTTCAAGTATCTCATGTTCTCCCTTGAGGGAGAACTATCTATTCATATCACTCATCTGGCCTCTGAAAGTTAACTGAGGGGATAGAGAATGCAAACTTTTCATAATCATCTGGAATGAAGAGGTATTGAAAAATAACAATCTTTAATATCAATAACAAGGTTAAATCTCTTGAGATAGAAGAGATCCAGGGGAGGCC
The DNA here is from genome assembly GCA_025594165.1 of Tamias sibiricus. Taxonomy (NCBI): domain Eukaryota; kingdom Metazoa; phylum Chordata; class Mammalia; order Rodentia; family Sciuridae; genus Tamias; species Tamias sibiricus. The sequence goes on along the minus strand of JAKELJ010000020.1, from coordinate 345,899 downwards.
ACGCAGAGGTGTGCCAACAATGAACATCCTATCATTAATTTTTTGAAGGTCTTTTAAACATCCTCCATTTACCTGTGGCCCTTTGTATAACAAAAACAGGACTGTTCCAAGGGCTAAGAGAAGGTCTAATGTGTCCTAGGGCTAACTGTTCTTGGACAATTGCCCTCAAATGGTTTAGTTTTTCAGTAGGAAAGGGCCACTGCTTGACCCAGATTGGGGGGCCATCTCGCCATTGAATG
>JAKELJ010000020.1:330525-345560 GCA_025594165.1 Tamias sibiricus | reverse complement strand
TTGATGTTTTCAATTGAACATTTAATTTGGTTTATTGTTTCTTTCATTTAACTAAATAACAGAGGTTTTCTGTCAAATACGCCTAATCAGGGTCTACATCCAAGAAGCTGAAACAAAACACCCAGGATGATGTGATTACCAAACTTGGAGAGCCATGAGGAGCTCATGAGAGAATCATTTAATCAGAGATTCATTGAAATACACAAAGAAACCTCCTGTCCAAGAGCTCAGAAACAGGCAATTATTTCCAGTTCGATAAAACGCTTTTCTGTGAGTTTGAAACTGTTTTGCTACCTAGTGATTCAGCTTTGAGATACGTGAACCAGGAGAGAAGCACAGTGTGCTCTTCTGAAATAAAGAGCTTTCCTCTGTTTTCAAACTCCTAGCATAAACCATTGAGGAATTAAACTAACAGGCGTTTTCAGGCATATTCCCCTAATCGGGATAAACAACAAATAGGCTCTAAGCAAAACATACGTAATGGTGGGATGACCAAACTTGGGAAGCCATGAGGGGCACATGAGAAAATCATTTTATCAGAGTTTCATTGAAATACACAAAGAAACCTTGTGCCCAAGAGCTATGAAACAGGCAATTATTTCTAGTTCGTTAAACGCTTTTATGTGAGTTTGAAAATGTTTTACTACCAAGCGATTCAGCTTTGAGATATGTAATCCAGGACAGAAGCACAGTGTGCTCTTATGAACTAAAGTGCTTTTCTGCATTTTCAAAGTTCTAGTATTAACTTTTGAGTTATTAAACTAACTGGTGTTTTGAGGCAAATTCGCCTAATCAGGGTAAATATCCATAAGGCTCTAAACAAAGCACCCGTAAATGTGGGATGACCAAACTTTGGGAGCCATGGGGGGCATATCAGAGAATCATTTTATCAGAGGTTCATTGAAATACACAAAGAAACCTCGTGCCCAAGAGCTAAGAAACAGGCAATTATTTCTAGTTTTCTAAAACTCTTTTCTGTGAGTGTGAAACTGTTTTGCTACCGAGCGATTCGGCTTTGAGATATATGAACCAGGACAGAAGCACCTGTGCTCTGTGAACTAAAGTGCTTCTCTGCATTTTCAAAGTTCTAGCATTAACCATTGATGTATTAATCTAACAGGCGTTTTCAGGAAAATTCGCCTAATGAGAATAAACATCCATAAGGCTCTAAACAAAGCACCCGTGATGGTGGGATGACCAAACTTTGGGAGCCAAGGGGGTCCCATGAGAGAACCATTTTATCAGAGTTTCATTGAAATACACGAAGAAATCTCGTGCCGAGGAGCTAAGAAAGAGGCCATTATTTCCAGTTCGCTAAAACGCTTTTCAGTGAGTTTGAAACTGTTTTGCTACCAAGCGATTCGGCTTGGAGATACTTGAACCAGGAGAGAAGCACAGTGTGCTCTTGTGAACTAAAGTGCTTTCCTGCGTTTTCAAAGTCCTAGCATCAACCATTGAGTAATTAAAATAAAAGGCATTTTCAGGCATTTTCGCCTAATCAGGGTAAATATCCAATAGATTGTAAACAAAACACCTGTGATGGTGGGATGACCAAACATGGGGAGCCATGTGGGGCACATGAGAGAATCATTTTGTCAGAGTTTCATTGAAATACACAGAGAAACCTCCTGCCCAGGAGCTAAGAATCAGGCAATAATTTTCAGTTCACTAAAACGCTTTTCTGTTCTTTTGAAACTGTTTTGCTACCAAGCAATTCAGTTTTGAGATACTTGAACCAGAAGAGAAGAAGAGTGTGTTCTTCTTAACTAAAGTTGTTTTATACATTTTCAAAATCATAGCATAAACCATTGAGGAATTAAACTAACAGGCGTTTTCGGGCAAATTCGCCTAATCAGGGTAAACATCCAATAGTTCTGAACAAAACACAGGTGATGGTGGAATTAACAAACTTGGGGAGCAAGGATGGGCACATGAGATTATCATTTTATCAGAGTTTCATTGAAATACACAAAGAAAACTCCCGCCCAATAGCTAGGAAATATGGAATTATTTCCAGTGCGCTAAAACCCTTTTCTGTGAGTTTGAAACTCTTTTGCTACCTAGTGATTAATCTTTGAAATACTTGAACCAGGAGAGAAACACAGTGTGCTCTTGTGAGCTAAAGTGCTTTCCTGCGTTTTCAAAGTCCTAGCATCAACCATTGAGTAATTAAAATAAAAGGCGTTTTCAGGCATTTTCGCCTAATCAGGGTCAACATCCAATAGACTGTAAACAAAACACCCGTGATGGTGGGATGACCAAATTTGGGGAGCCAAGAAGGGCACATGAGAGAAAAAATTTTTCAGAGTTTCATTGAAATACACAAAGAAAGGTCGTGCCCAGGAGCTAAGAATCAGGCAATTATTTCCAGTTCGCTAAAACGCGCTTCTGTGAGTTTGAAACTGTTTTGTTACCAAGCAATTCAGTGTGGAGATACTTGAACCAGGACAGAAGAAGATTGTGGTCTTGTGAACTAAAGTGCTTTTCTGCATTTTCAAAGTCCTAGGATAAACCATTGATGAAATAAACTAACAGGCTTTTTCAGGCATTTTCGCCTAATCAGGGTAAACATCCAATAGACTCTAAACAAAAAACACGTGATGGTGGAATGACCAAACTTTGGGAGCCCTGAGGTGCACATGAGAGAATCATTTTATCACAGTTTCATTGAAATACACAAAGAAACCTCGTGCCCAAGAGCTAAGAAACAGGCAATTATTTCTAGTTCGCTAAATTGCTTTTCTGTAAGTTTGAAACTGTTTTGCTACGAAGCGATTCAGTTTTGAGATATGTGAACCAGTACAGAAGCACCTGTGCTCTTGTGAACTAAAGTGCTGTTCTGCGTTTTCAAAGTTCTAGCATTAACCATTTAGGAATTAAACTAACAGGCGTTTTCAGGCAAATTCGCCTAATCAGGGTAAACATCCATATGGCTCTAAACAAAGGACCCATGATGGTGGGATGACCAAACATTGGGAGCCAAGGGGGTCACATGAGAGAATCATTTTATCAGGGTTTCATTAAAATACACCAAGAAATCTCGTGCCCCGGAGCTAAGAAAGCGGCCATTATTTCCAGTTCGCTAAAACGCTTTTCTGTGAGTTTGAAACCGTTTTAATACCAAGCAATTCAGCTTGGAGATACTTGAACCAGGAGAGAAGCACTGTGTGCTCTTGTCAACTAAAGTGCTTTCCTGCGTTTTCAATGTCCTAGCATCAAACATTGAGGAATTAAACTAAGAGGCGTTTTCAGGCATTTTTGCCTAATCAGCGTAAATATCCAATAGATTGTAAAAAAAACACCTGTGATGGTGGGATGACCAAACATGGGGAGCCATGTGGGGCACATGAGAGAATCATTTTATCAGAGTTTCATTGATATACAGAAAGAAACCTCCTGTCCAGGAGCTAAGAATCAGGCAATTCTTTCCAGTTCGCTAAAATGCTTTTCTGTTCCTTTGAAACTGTTTTGAACTAAGCAATTCAGTTTTGAGATACTTGAACGAGGAGAGAAGAAGAGTGTGGTCTTGTGAACTAATGTTGTTTTCTGCATTTTCAAAATCCTAGCATAAACCATTGAGGAATTAAACTAACAGGCGTTTACGGGCAAATTCGCATAATCAGGGTAAACATCCAATAGACTCTAAAAAAAACACAGGTGATGGTGGGATTAAAAAAATTTGGGAGCGAGGATGGGCACATGAGATAATCATTTTATCAGAGTTTCATTGAAATACACAAAGAAACCTCCCGCCCAAGAGCTAGAAAATGTGGAATTATTTCCAGTTCTCTAAAACCCTTTTCTGTGAGTTTGAAACTCTTTTGCTACCTAGTGATTCAGCTTTGAAATACTTGAACCAGGAGAGAAACACAGTGTGCTCTTGTGAACGAAAGTGCTCTCCTGCATTTTCAAAGTCCTAGCATCAACCATTGAGGAAATAAACCAACAGGCATTTTAAGGCATTTTCGCCTTATCCGGGTAAACATCCAAAAGGTTCTAAAAAAAGCATCCGTGATGGTGGGATGACCTAACTCGGCGACTTATGAGGGGCTGATAAGAGAATCATTTGTACGCAGTTTCATTGAAATACACAAAGAAACCTCGTGCCCAGGAGCTAAGAAATATGAAATTATTTCTATTTCACAAAAAAGCTTTTCTGTGAGTTTAAAACTGTTTTGCTACCGAGCGATTAACTTTGAGATATGTGAAGCAGGAGAGAAGCACAGTGTGCTCTTGTGATCTAAAGTGCTTTTCTGCGTTCTCAAAGTTCTAGCATTAACCATTGAGGAATTAAACTAACAGGCGTTTTCAGTGAAATTCCCCTAATCAGGGTAAACATCCAATAGGATCTAATCAAAAAACACGTGATGGTGGGATGACCAAATTTGGGGAGCCATGAGGGCACATGAGAGAATTATTTTTTCAGAGTTTCATTGAAATACACAAAGAAACCTAGTGCCCAGAAGCTAAGAAACAGGCAATTATTTCCAGTTCGCTAAAACGCTTTTCTGTGAGTTTGAAACTCTTTTGCTACCTAGTGATTCAGCTCTGAGATACTTGAACCAGGAGAGAAGCACAGTGTGCTCTTGTGATATAAAGTGCTTTTCTGCGTTTTCAAAGTTCTAGCATTAACCATTAAGGAATTAAACTAACAGGTGTTTTCAGTCAAATTCGCCCAATCAGGATAAACATCCTATAGGCTCTAAACAAAAAACACGTGATGGTGGGATGACCAAACTTGGGGAGCCATGAGAGGCACAGGAGAGAATCATTTTTTCAGAGTTTCATTGAAATACACAAAGAAACCTAGTTCGCAGAAGCTAAGAAACAGGCAAGTATCTCCAGTTCGCTAAAACGCTTTTCTGTGAGTTTGAAACTCTTTTGCTACCTAGTGATTCAGCTTGAAGATACTTGAAGCAGGAGAGAAGCACAGTGTGCTCTTGTGAACTAAAGTGTTGTTCTGCGTTTTTAAAGTTCTAGCATTAACCATTTAGGAATTAAACTAACAGGCGTTTTCAGGTATTTTCGCCTAATCAGTGTAAACATCCAATAGACTGTAAACAAAACACCCGTGATGGTGGGATGACCAAACTTGCGAAGCCCTGAGGGGCACATGAGAGAATCATTTTATAACAGATTCATTGAAATACACAAAGAAACCTAGTGCCCAGAAGCTACGAAACAGGCAATTATTTCCAGTTCGCTAAAACGCTTTTCTGTGAGTTTGAAACTCTTTTGCTACCTAGTGATTCAGCTTTGAGATACTTGAACCAGGAGAGAAGCACAGCGTGCTCTTGTGAACTAAAGTGTTGTTCTGCGGTTTTAAAGTTCTAGCATTAACCATTTAGGAATTAAACAAACAGGCGTTTTCAGGCATTTTCGCCTAATCAGGCTAAACATCCAATAGACTGTAAACAAAACACCTGTGATGGTGGGATGACCAAACTTGGGGAGCCATGTGGGGCACATGAGAGAATCATTTTATCTGAGTTTCATTGAAATACAGAAAGAAACCTCCCACCCAAAAGCTAGGAAAATGGAGTTATTTCCAGTTCGCTAAAACACTTTTCTGTGAGTTTGAAAATCTTTTGCTAACTAGTGATTCAGCTTTGAAATACTTGAACCAGGAGAGAAACACAGTGTGCTCTTGTGAACAAAATTGCTTTCCTGCATTTTCAAAGTCCTAGCATCAACCATTGAGGAATTAAACCAACAGGCATTTTAAGGCATTTCGCCTAATCAGGCTAAACATCCAATAGGCTCTAAAAAAAGCATCCATGATGGTGGGATGACCAAACTCGGCGAACCATGAGGGGCTCATAAGGGAATAATTTGTACACAGTTTCATAGAAATACACAAAGAAACCTCGTGACCAGGAGCTAAGAAATATAAAATATTTCTATTTCACTAAAAAGCTTTTCTGTGAGTTTGAAACTGTTTTGCTACCAAGCGATTAACTTTGAGATATGTGAAGCAGGATAGAAACACTGTGTGCTCTTGTGAACAAATGTGCTTTCCTGCGTTTTCAAAGTCCTAGCATCAACCATTGAGGAATTAAACTCACAGGCGTTTTCAGTGAAATTCGCATAATCAGAGTAAACATCCAATAGGCTCTAAACAAAAAACACGTGATGTTGGGATGACCAAACTTGGGGAGCCATGAGGGGCACATGAGAGAATCATTTTTTCAGAGTTTCATTGAAATACACAAAGAAACCTAGTGCACAGAAGCTAAGAAACACGCAATTATCTCCAGTTCGCTAAAACGCTTTTCTGTGAGTTTGAAACTCTTTCGCTACCTAGTGATTCAGCTTTGAGATGCTTGAATCAGGAGAGAAGCACAGTGTGCTCTTGTGAACTAAAGTGTTGTTCTGCATTTTTAAAGTTCTAGCATTAACCGTTTAGGAATTAAACTAACAGGCGTTTTCAGGCATTTTCGCCTAATCAGGGTAAACATCCAATAGACTGTAAACAAAACACCCGTGATGGTGGGATGACCAAACTTGGGGAGCCCTGCGGGTCACATGAGAGAATCATTTTATCACAGTTTCTTTGAAATACACAAAGAAACCTAGTGCCCAGAAGCTAAGAAACAGCAATTATTTCCAGTTCGCTAAAACACTTTTCTGTGAGTTTGAAACTCTTTTGCTACCTAGTGATTCAGCTTTGAGATACTTGAACCAGGAGAGAAGCACAGTGTGCTCTTATGAACTATAGTGTTGTTCTGCATTTTTAAAGTTCTAGCATTAACCATTTAGGAATTAAACAAACAGGCGTTTTCAGGCATTTTCGCCTAATCAGGCTAAACATTCAATAGATTATAAGAAAACACCCAAGATGGTGGAATGACCAAACTTGGGGAGCCCTGAGGGGCACATGAGAGAATCATTTTTTCACAGTTTCATTGAAATACACAAAGAAACCTAGTTCGCAGAAGCTAAGAAACAGGCAATTATCTCCAGTTCGCCAAGACGCTTTTCTGTGAGTTTGAAACTCTTTTGCTACCTAGTGATTCAGCTTGAAGATACTTGAAGCAGGAGAGAAGCACAGTGTGCTCTTGTGAACTAAAGTGTTGTTCTGCGTTTTTAAAGTTCTACCATTAACCATTTAGGAATTAAACTAACAGGCGTTTTCAGGTATTTTCGCCTAATCAGTGTAAACATCCAATAGACTGTAAACAAAACACCCGTGATGGTGGGATGACCAAACTTGAGAAGCCCTGAGGGGCACATGAGAGAATCATTTTATCACAGATTTATTGAAATACACAAAGAAACCTAGTGCCCAGAAGCTACGAAACAGGCAATTATTTCCAGTTCGCTAAAACGCTTTTCTGTGAGTTTGAAACTCTTTTGCTACCTAGTGATTCAGCTTTGAGATACTTGAACCAGGAGAGAAGCACAGTGTGCTCTTGTGAACTAAAGTGTTTTTCTATGTTTTTAAAGTTCTAGCATTAACCATTTAGGAATTAAACAAACAGGTGTTTTCAGGCATTTTCGCCTAATCAGGGTAAACATCCAATAGACTGTAATAAAAAAACACCCGTGATGGTGGGATGACCAATCTTGGGGAGCCCTGAGGGGCACATTGGAGAATCATTTTATCACAGTTTCATTGAAATACACAAAGAAACGTAGTGCCCAGAAGCTGAGAAACAGGCAATTATTTCCAGTTCGCTAAAACGCTTTTCTGTGAGTTTGAAACTCTTTTGCTACCTAGTGATTCAGCATTGAGATACTTGAACCAGGAGAGAAGCACAGAGTGCTCTTGTGAACTAAAGTGTTGTTCTGCGCTTTTAAAGTTCTAGCATTAACAATTTAGGAATTAAACTAACAGGCGTTTTCAGGCATTTTCGTCTAAGCAGGGTAAACATCCAATAGGCTCTAAACAAAATACCCGTGATGGTGGGATGACCAAACTTTTGGAGCCCTGAGGGTCACATGAGAGAATCATTTTATAACAGTTTCATTGAAATACACAAAGAAACGTCGTGCCCAACAGGTAAGAAACAGGCAATTATTTCTAGTTCGCTAAATTGCTTTTCTGTAAGTTCGAAACTGTTTTGCTACGAAGCGATTCAGTTTTGAGATATGTGAACCAGGACAGAAGCACATGTGCTTTTGTGAACTAAAGTTCTGTTCTGCATTTTCAAAGTTCTAGCATTAAGCATTTAGGAATTAAACTAACAGGCGTTTTCAGGCAAATTCGCCTAATCAGGCTAAACATCCATATGGCTCTAAACAAAGCACCCGTGATGGTGGGATGACCAAACTTTGGGAGCCAAGGGGGTCACAGGAGAGAATCATTTTATCAGAGTTTCATTGAAATACACCAATAAATCTCGTGCCCAGGAGCTAAGACAGAGGACATTATTTCCAGTTCGCAAAAACGCTTTTCTGTGAGTTTGAAACTGTTTTGCTACCAAGCTATTCAGCTTGGACATACTTGAACCAGGAGAGAAGCACAGTGTGCTCTTGTGAACTAAAGTGCTTTCCTGCATTTTCAAAGTCCTAGCATCAACCATTGAAAAATTAAACTAACAGGCATTTTCAGGCATTTTCGCCTAATGAGGGTAAACATCCAATAGAATGTAAACAAATCACCTGTGATGGTGGGATGACCAAATTTCGGGAGCCAAGTGGGGCACATGAGAGTATCATTTTATCTGAATTTCATTGAAATACACAAAGAAATCTCCCGACAAAAAAGCTTGGAAAAATGGAATTATTTCCAGTTCTGTAAAACCCTTTTCTGTGAGTTTGAAACTCTTTTGCTAACTAGAGATTCAGCTTTGAAATACTTGAACCAGGAGAGAAACACAGTGTGCTCTTGTGAACGAAAGTGCTTTCCTGCATTTTCAAAGTCCTAGCATCAACCATTGAGGAATTAAACCAACAGGCATTTTAAGGCATTTTCGCCTAATCAGGGTAAACATCCAATAGGCTATAAAAAAAGCACCCGTGATGGTGGGATGACCAAACTGGGCGAACCATGAGGGGCTCATAAGAGAATCATTTGTACACAGTTTCATTGAAATACAAAAAGAAACCTCGTGCCCAGGAGCTAAGAAATATGAAATTATTTCTATTTCACTAAAACGCTTTTCTGTGAGTTTGAAACTGTTTTGCTACCAAGCTATTAACTTTGAGATATGTGAAGCAGGAGAGAAGCACAGTGTGCTCTTGTGATCTAAAGTGCTTTTCTGCGTTCTCAAAGTTCTAGCATTAACCATTGAGGAGTTAAACAAACAGGCGTTTTCAGTGAAATTTGCCTAATCAGGGTAAACATCCAATAGGCTCTAATCAAAAAACACGTGATGGTGGGATGACCAAATTTGGGGAGCCATGAGGGGCACATGAGAGAATCATTTTATCACAGTTTCATTGAAATACACAAAGAAACCTAGTGCGCAGAAGCTAAGAAACAGGCAATTATCTGCAGTTCGCTAAAACGCTTTTCTGTGAGTTTGAAACTCTTTTGCTACCTAGTGATTCAGCTTGGAGATACTTGAACCAGGAGAGAAGCACAGTGTGCTCTTGTGATATGAAGTGCTTTTCTGCGTTTTCAAAGTTCTAGCATTAACCATTTAGGAATTAAACTAACAGGCGTTTTCAGGCATTTTCGCCTAATCAGGGTAAACATCCAATAGACTGTAAACAAAACACACATGATGGTGGGATGACCAAACTTGGGAAGTCCTGAGGGGCACATGAGAGAATCATTTTATAAGAGTTTCATTGAAACACACAAAGAAACCTAGTGCCCAGAAGCTAAGAAACTTGGAATTATTTCCAGTTCGCTAAAACGCTTCTCTGTGAGTTTGAAAATCTTTTGCTACCTAGTGATTCAGCTTTGAGATACATGAACCAGGAGAGAAGCACAGTGTTCTCTTGTGATCTGAAGTGCTTTTCTGCGTTTTCAAAGTTCTAGCATTAACCATTGAAGAATTAAACTAACAGGCGTTTTCAGTCATATTCGCCTAATCAGGGTAAACATCAAATAGGCTCTAAACAAATAACACGTGATGGTGGGATGAACAAACTTGGGGAGCCATGAGGGGCACAGGAGAGAATCATTTTTTCAGAGTTTCATTGAAATACACAAAGAAACCTAGTGCGCAGAAGCTAAGAAGCAGGCAATTATCTACAGTTCGCTAAAACGCTTTTCTGTGAGTTTGAAAATCTTTTGCTACCTAGTGATTCACCTTTGAGATACTTGAACCAGGAGAGAAGCACAGTGTGCTCTTGTGAACTAAAGTGTTGTTCTGCGTTTTTAAAGTTCTAGCATTAACCATTTAAAAATTAAACTAAAAAGCGTTTTCAGGCATTTTCGCCTAATCAGGGTAAACATTCAATAGACTGTAAACAAAGCACCCGTGATGTTGGGATTACCAAACTTGGGGAGCCCTGAGGGGCACATGAGAAAATCATTTTATCACAGTTTCATGCTTTCATGGGTAATTAGGAGAAGAAGTTGAAAATGCATGCAACAGTCTGTAGATGCTTACAGTCTTCGGGCTACTCAGGTGACTCGTGAGAATTTGTTGCCTCCCTTGAGTTCAGGAAATGTGAAATCAATACTTGCTGGCATCCCTTCTTGATGTGACGCATGGCCAGGTCACTGATCACATAGATGGGTGACTAGCTGCTTGGAAAAGACCTGCTCTAGGGTCTGACGTTTCCTGAATTATGTTCTTCATCCAAGGGATTTATCCTCAGATACTCAGGGTAAAACAGAACCTTTAAGAGGAAATAAGTCCCCCCCCCCTGAACGGACATGATTTGTAGAGAATGAAGTTCCACCCAGACCAGGTGCTAATGAAATTAGAGTGCATTCTGGCCCCAGAGTGGTTTCTGAATTAGAAATGAAAGGGGTCCTTTGAAGTAATTTGAGGTATAAAGTTCTCAAGTTGGAGGCAATTGTGGCCAACATGCAAGATGTTGTGATCCCACTTGAACAAGGAGAAGTATTTGAAATTTATAATCCATATTTCAAAAAAATAAAGGTATCTTGGAGATGGGGTCACTCAGAGGGCAACATACCAGCCAGTCACTCTCTTTTGGGCCTTTGTTTGTGAATGGCGTTTTTTTCACACTGGAAGGGAGGGGAAGCTGCCTACAATGAGCACCATGGGGCACTAATGTAGTTCTTGGGCCTTCTTGGGAAAAGCCTTCAATGTTGTGCTCCATTGAAGCCTAGTATAATAGTAGTACTGTTTGTTGTGTAGATCTGGCCTGTCTAAAATGAGTTGCAAGAGGCCTGGGATGCCCTGTAGACCTCCCTGTCTTTTCCCAGGGCCCTGAGGGAGAACTGAGTAGTGGTGATTCCTCAGCCTGAATCCTGGACTTTGGGGCCCAGAGCAGACCAGGAGAGACTGAAGGTGCTTGACAATAAGTCCTGGCACTGAGCCTTGGTGCTAAGCTCTGTGCACCTGACCTGAGGGACACTGTCAAAGGGATAATGAAGGTGCTTTGACACACTTTGTTCTTGTCCAGGCTCATTGGGGAAAGATGCAACAAGGCTTAGTTTGAAGTCATCATGTGGTAGTGCTCTAAGCCATTCAGGGTCAAAGTAGAACAGACCAAACAGAACCATTGTAGGTGGCACAAGACCGCATCAGCATCTGTGTCCAAGCCCCAAGAACAACATACCTGACCCAGAGTCAAAACTCCATTTGGAAACCGGTTTTCTGGTAGAGCTGGTGGCAAGATCCTTTCAAATGTATCACCGGGATCATTAGGGAGGCCAAATCTATGCAATTGTTGAGAACAGATAGGTAGAAATGTGTAGGTCTTTAAAGTTGGTACTGTTTTTTGTTTTTCATTTTTTTATTCTGCATATCTATCTATCAGTTTTATTTTCAATGTGCTTCTGTGAAGTCACTCAGGACTGGGCAAGTTGATTTGAATTAAAACAATCAATTGACAAGGAGAAAGAACCATGGAAAAATGTCTGTGCAGCTCAATCAAAATAATTAAGGAAATAAATCTGCTGGCTAATGATACATTTGTATAAAATATGTGGTCACTGATGGTGTATAAGACTGAAATGTGCATAAAATTATAAGCATGCACAGTGCCTTGAGATTAGTTTTGGAGTGGAAGCATATGTCACTTCACTGGGAAATGTCATGCTTTCATGGGTGATAAGGAGAAGAAGTTGAAAATGCATGCAACAGTCAGTAGACGCTTACAGTCTTCGCCCTCCTCAGGTGACTCGTGAGAATTTGTTGCATCCCTTGAGTTCAGGAAATGTGAAATCAATACTTGCTGGCATCCCTTCTGGACTTGATGCATGGCCAGGTCACTGATCACATAGATAGGTTACTAGCTGCTTGAAAAAAAACCTGGTCTAGGGTCTGAAGTTTCCTGAGTTATCTTCTTCATCCAAGGGATTTATCCTCAGATACTCAGGGTACAACAGAGCCTTCAAGAGGAAATACGTCCCACCTGAATGGACATGATTTGTAGAGAATGAAGTTCCACCCAGACCAGGTGCTAATGAAATTAGAGTGCATTCCGGCTTCAGAGTGGTTTCTGAATTAGAAATGAAAGGGGTCCTTTGATGTAGTTTGAGGTAAAAAGTTCTCAAGTTGGAGGCAGTTGTGGCCAACATGCAAGATGTTGTCATCCCACTTGAACATGGAGAAGTATTTGAAATTTATAATCCATATATCAAAAAAATAAAAGTATCTTGGAGAGCGGGGTCACTCAGAGGGCAATATACCAGCCAGTCTCGCTTTTGGGGCCTTTGTTAGCGAATGGCGTTTTTGTCACACAGAAAGGGCGGGGGAAGCTGCCTACAATGAGCGCCATGGGGCACTAATGTAGTTCTTGGGCCTTCTTGGGAAAAGCCTTCAATGTTGTGCTCCATTGAGGCCTAGTATAATAGTAGTACTGGTTGTTGTGTAGATCTGGCTTTTCTAAAATGATTTGCAAGAGGCGTGGGATGCCCTGTAGACCTCCCTGTGTTTTCCCTGGGCCCTGAGGGAGAACTGAGTAGTGGTGATTCCTCAGCCTGAATCCTGGACTTTGGGGCCCAGAGCAGACCAGGAGAGACTGAAGGTGCTTGACAATAAGTCCTGGCACTGAGCCTTGGTGCTAAGCTCTGTGCACCTGACCTGAGGGACACTGTCAAAGGGATAATGAAGGTGCTTTGACACACTTTGTTCTTGTCCAGGCTCATTGGGGAAAGATGCAACAAGGCTTAGTTTGAAGTCATCATGTGGTAGTGCTCTAAGCCATTCAGGGTCAAAGTAGAACAGACCAAACAGAACCATTGTAGGTGGCACAAGACCGCATCAGCATCTGTGTCCAAGCCCCAAGAACAACATACCTGACCCAGAGTCAAAACTCCATTTGGAAACCGGTTTTCTGGTAGAGCTGGTGGCAAGATCCTTTCAAATGTATCACCGGGATCATTAGGGAGGCCAAATCTATGCAATTGTTGAGAACAGATAGGTAGAAATGTGTAGGTCTTTAAAGTTGGTACTGTTTTTTTTTTTTGTTTTTCATTTTTTTATTCTGCATATCTATCTATCAGTTTTATTTTCAATGTGCTCCTGTGAAGTCACACAGGACTGGGCAAGGTGATTTTAATTAAAACATTCAATTGACAAGGAGAAAGAACCATGGAAAAATGTCTGTGCAGCTCAATCAAAATAATTAAGGAAATAAATCTGCTGGCTAATGATACATTTGTGTAAAATATGTGGTCACTGATGGTGTATAAGACTGAAATGTGCATAAAAGTATAAGCATGCACAGTGCATTGAGATTAGCTTTGGAGTGGAAGCATATGTCACTTCACTGGGAAATGTCATGTTTTCATGGGTGATAAGGAGAAGAAGTTGAAAATGCATGCAACAGTCTGTAGACGCTTACAGTCTTCGGCCTCCTCAGGTGACTCTTGAGAATTTGTTGCCTCCCTTGAGTTCAGGAAATGTGAAATCAATACTTGCTGGCATCCTTTCTGGACGTGACGAATGGCCAGGTCACTGATCACATAGATGGGTGACTAGCTGCTTGGAAAAGACCTGCTCTAGGGTCTGAAGTTTCCTGAATTATGTTCTTCATCCAAGGGATTTATCCTCAGATACTCAGGTTAAAACAGAGCCTTCAAGAGGAAATAAGTCCCCCCTGAACGGATATGATTGTAGAGAATGAAGTTCCACCCAGACCAGGTGCTAATGAAATTAGAGTGCATTCTGGCCCCAGAGTGGTTTCTGAATTAGAAATGAAAGGGGTCCTTTGAAGTAATTTGAGGTATAAAGTTCTCAAGTTGGAGGCAATTGTGGCCAACATGCAAGATGTTGTGATCCCACTTGAACAAGGAGAAGTATTTGAAATTTATAATCCATATTTCAAAAAAATAAAGGTATCTTGGAGAGCGGGGTCACTCAGAGGGCAACAGAGCAGCCAGTCACGCTTTTATGGGCCTTTGTTTGTGAATGGCGTTTTTTTTTTCACACAGGAAGTGCGGGGGAAGCTGCCTACAATGAGCACCATGGGGCACTAATGTAGTTCTTGGGCCTTCTTGGGAAAAGCCTTCAATGTTGTGCTCCATTGAAGCCTAGTATAATAGTAGTACTGTTTGTTGTGTAGATCTGGCCTTTCTAAAATGAGTTGCAAGAGGCCTGGGATGCCCTGTAGACCTCCCTGTCTTTTCCCAGGGCCCTGAGGGAGAACTGAGTAGTGGTGATTCCGCAGCCTGAATCCTGGACTTTGGGGCCCAGAGCAGACCAGGAGAGACCGAAGGTGCTTCCACAATAAGTCCTGGCACTGAGTCTTGGTGCTAAGCTCTGTGCACTTGACCTGAGGGACACTGTCAAAGGGATAATGAAGGTGCTTTGACACACTTTGTTCTTGTCCAGGCTCATTGGGGAAAGATGCAACAAGGCTTAGTTTGAAGTCATCATGTGGTAGTGCTCTAAGCCATTCAGGGTCAAAGTAGAACAAACCAAACAGAACAATTGTAGGTGGCACAAGACCGCATCAGCATCTGTGTCCAAGCCCCAAGAACAACATACCTGACC
>JAKELJ010000020.1:308955-330425 GCA_025594165.1 Tamias sibiricus | reverse complement strand
GCTTGGTAGCAAAACAGTTATTATTTTTTCAAACTCACAGAAAAGCGTTTTAGTGAAATAGAAATAATTTCATATTTTTTAGCTCCTGAGCACGAGGTTTCTTTGTGTATTTCAATGAAACTGTGTACAAATGATTCTCTTATGAGCCCCTCATGGTTCGCCGAGTTTGGTCATCCCACCATCTCGGGTGCTTTTTTTTAGAGCCTATTGGATGTTTACCCTGATTAGGCGAAAATGCCTTAAAATGCCTGTTGGTTTAATTCCTCAATGTTTGATGCTAGGACTTTGAAAATGCAGGAAAGCACTTTTGTTCACAAGAGCACACTGTGTTTCTCTCCTGGTTCAAGTATTTCAAAGCTGAATCACTAGGTAGCAAAAGAGTTTCAAACACACAGAAAAGGGTTTTAGCGAACTGGAAATAATTCCATTTTTCCTCGCTTTCGGGCGGGAGGTTTCTTTGTGTATTTCAATGAAACTCAAATAAAATGATTCTCTCATGTGCCCCACATGGCTCCCCAAGTTTTGGTCATCCCACCATCACAGGTGTTTTGTTTATAGTCTATTGGATGTTTACCCTGATTAGGCGAAAATGCCTGAAAACGCCTGTTAGTTTAATTCCTCAATGGTTGATGCTAGGACTTTGAAAACGCAGGAAAGCACTTTAGTTCACAAGAGCACACTGTGCGTCTCTCCTGGTTCCAGTATCTCCAAGCTGAATCGCTTGGTAGCAAAACAGTTTCAAACTCACAGAAAAGCGTTTTAGCGAACTGGAAATAATGGCCTCTTTCTTAGCTCCCGGGCACGAGATTTCTTGATGTATTTCAATGAAACTCTGATAAAATGATTCTCTCCTGTGACCCCCTTGGCTCCCAAAGTTTGGTCATCCCCACCATCACGGGTGCTTTGTTTAGAGCCATATGGACGTTTACCCTGATTAGGCGAATTTGCCTGAAAACGCCTGTTAGTTTAATTCCTAAATGGTTAATGCTAGAACTTTGAAAATGCAGAACAGCACTTTAGTTGACAAGAGCACATGTGCTTCTGTCCTGGTTCACATATCTCAAAACTGAATCGCTTCATAGCAAAACACTTTCAAACTTACAGAAAAGCAATTTTAGCGAACTAGAAATAATTGCCTGTTTCTTAGCTCTTGGGCACGAGGTTTCTTTGTGTATTTCAATGAAACTGTGATAAAAAGATTCTCTCATGTGCCCCTCAAGGCTCCCCAAGTTTGGTCATCCCACCATCAAGGGTGTTTTGTTTACAGTCTATTGGATGTTTACCCTGATTAGGCGAAAATGCCTGAAAACGCCTGTGAGTTTAATTCTTAAATGGTTAATGCTAGAACTTTAAAAACACAGAACAACACTTTAGTTCACAAGAGCACACTGTGCTTCTCTCCTGGTTCAAGTACCTCAATGCTGAATCACTAGGTAGCAAAAGAGTTTCAAACTCACAGAGAAGCGTTTTAGCGAACTTGAAATAATTCCATGTTTTTTTAGCTTCAGGGCACTAGGTTTCTTTGTGTATTTCAATGAAACTCTGAAAAAATGATTCTCTCATGTGCCCCTCATGGCTCCCCAATTTGGTCATCCCACCATCACGTGTGTTTTTGTTTAGAGCCTATTGGATGTTTACCCTGCTTAGGCGAATTTGACTGAAAATGCCTGTTAGTTTAATTCCTCAATGGTTAATGCTAGAACATTGAAAACGCAGAGAAGCACTTCAGATCACAAGAGCACACTGTGCTTCTCTCCTGGTTCAAGTATCTCAAAGCTGAATCACTAGGTAGCAAAAGAGTTTCAAACTCACAGAAAAGCGTTTTAGCGAATTGGAAATAATTCCCTGTTTCTTAGCTTATGGGCACTAGGTTTCTTTGTGTATTTCAATGAATATCTGAAAAAATGATTCTCTCATGGGCCCCTCATGACTCCTCAAGTTTGGTCATCCCCACCATCATGTGACTTGATATTAGTTTTGGAGTGGAAGCATATGTCACTTCACTGGGAAATGTCATGCTTTCATGGGTGATAAGGAGAAGAAGTTGAAAATGCATGCAACAGTCAGTAAACACTTACAGTTTTCGGCCTCCTCAGGTGACTCGTGAGAATTTGTTGCCTCCCTTGAGTTCAGGAAATGTGAAATCAACACTTGCTGGCATCAATTCTGGACTTGATTCATGGCCAGGTCACTTATCACATAGATGGGTGACTAGCTGCTTGGAAAAGACCTGCTCTAGGGTCTGAAGTTTCCTGAGTTATCTTCGTCATCCAAGGGATTTATCCTCAGATACTCAGGGTACAACAGAGCCTTCAAGAGGAAATAAGTCCCACCTGAATGGACATGATTTGTAGAGAATGAAGTTCCACCCAGACCAGGTGCTAATGAAATTAGAATGCATTCCGGCCCCAGAGTGGTTTCTGAATTACAAATGAAAGGGGTCCTTTGATGTAGTTTGAGATAAAAAGTTCTCAGGTTGGAGGCAATTGTGCCCAACATGCAAGATGTTGTGATCCCACTTGAACATGGAGAAGTATTTGAAATTTATAATCCATATTTCAAAAAAATAAAGGTATCTTGGAGAGCGGGGTCTCTCAGAGGCCAACATACCAGCCAGTCATGCTTTTTTGGGCCTTTGTTTGCGAATGGCGTTATTTTTCACACAGGAAGGGCGGGCAAAGCAGCCTAGAATGAGCGCCTTGGGGCACTAATGTAGTTCTGGGCCTTCTTGGGAAAAGCCTTCAATGTTGGGCAACTTTGAGGCCCAGTATAATAGTAGTATGGGTTTGTTGTGTAGATCTGGCCTTTCTAAAATGAGTTGCAAGAGGCCTGGGATGCCCTGTAGACCTCCCTGTCTTTTCCCAGGGCCCTGAGGGAGAACTGAGTAGTCCTGATTCCTCAGCCTGAATCCTGGACTTTGGGGTCCGGAGCAGACCAGGAGAGACCGAAGGTGCTTCCACAAGAAGTCCTGGCACTGAGCCTTGATGCTAAGCTCTGTGCACTTGACCTGAGGGACACTGTCAAAGGGATAATGAAGGTGCTTTGACACACTTTGCTCTTGTCCAGGCTCATTGGGGAAAGATGCAACAAGGCTTAGTTTTTGAAGTCATCATGTGGTAGTACTCTAAGCCATTCAGGGTCAGTGTAAAACAGACCAAACAGAACCATTGTAGGTGGCACAAGACCGCATCAGCATCTGTGTCCAAGTCCCAAGAACAACAAACGTGACCCAGAGTCAAAACTCCATTTGGAAACCGTTTTTCTGGTAGAGCTGGTGGCAAGATCCTTTCAAATGTCTCACCAGGATCATTAGGGAGGCCAAGTTGATGCAATTGTTGAAACCAGATAGGTAGAAATGTGTAGGTCTTTCAAGTTGGCACTTTTTTTTGTTTTTCATTTTTTTATTCTGCATATCAGTCTATCAGTTTTATTTTCAATGTGCTCCTGTGAAGTCACTCAGGACTGGGCCAGTTGATATTAATTAAAACAATGAATTGACAAGGAGAAAGAACCAAGGAAAAAGGTCTGTGAAGGACAATCAAAATAATTAAGGAAATAAATCTGCTGGCTAATGATACACTTGTGTAAAATGTGTGGTCATTTATTGTGTATAAGACTGAAATGTGCATAAAAGTATAAGCATGCATAGTGCCTTGAGATTCGTTTTGGAGTGGAAGCATATGTCACTTCACTGGGAAATGTCATGCTTTCATGGGTGATAAGGAGAAGAAGGTGAAAATGCACGCAACAGTCAGTAGACGCTTACAGTCTTCGGCCTCCTCAGGTGACTCGTGAGAATTTGTTGCCTCCCTTGAGTTCATGAAATGTGAAATCAATAGTTGCTGGCATCCCTTCAGGACTTGATGCATGGCTAGGTCACTGATCACATAGATGGGTGACTAGCTGCTTGGAAAAGACCTGCTCTAGGGTCAGAAGTTTCCTGAGGTGTCCTCTTCATCCAAGGGATTTATTCTCAGATACTCAGGGTACAACAGAGCCTTCAAGAGGAAATAAGCCCCACCTGAATGGACATGATTTGTAGAGAATGAAGTTCCACCAAGACCAGGAGCTAATGAAATTAGAGTCCATTCTGGCCCCAGAGTGGTTTCTGAATTAAAGTGGAGGCAATTGTGGCCAACATGCAAGATGTTGTGATCCCACTTGAACATGAAGAAGTATTTGATATTTACAATCCATGTTTCAAAAAAATAAAGGTATCTTGGAGAGCGGGGTCACTCAGAGGGCAACATACCGGCCAGTCACACTTTTTTGGGCCTTTATTTGCGAATGGCATTTTTTTCACACAGGACGGGCGGGGGAATCGGCCTAAAATGAGTGCCTTGGGGCACTAATGTAGTTCTTGGGCCTTCTTGGGAAAAGCCTTCAATGTTGTGCTCCATTGAGGCCCAGTATAAAAGTAGTACTGGTTGTTGTGTAGATCTGGCCTATCTAAAATGAGTTGCAAGAGGCCTGGGATGCCCTGTAGACCTCCCTGTCTTTTCCCAGGGCCCTGAGGGAGAACTGAGTAGTGGTGATTCCTCAGCCTGAATCCTGGACTTTGGGGCACAGAGCAGACCAGGAGAGACCGAAGGTGCTTCCACAAGAAGTCCTGGCACTGAGACTTGGTGCTAAGCTCTGTGCACTTGACCTGAGGGACACTGTCAAAGGGATAATGAAGGTGCTTTGACACACTTTGCTCTTGTCCAGGCTCATTGGGGAAAGATGCAACAAGGTTTAGTTTGAAGTCATCATGTGGTAGTGCTCTAAGCCATTCAGGGTCAGTGTAGAAAGACCAAACAGAACCATTGTAGGTGGCACAAGACCGCATCAGCATCTGTGTCCAAGCCCCAAGAACAACGTTCGTGACCCAGAGTCAAAACTCCATTTGGAAACCGGTTTTCTGGTAGAGCTGGTGGCAAGATCCTTTCAAATGTCTCACTGGGATCATTAGGGAGGCCAAGTCGATGCAATTGTTGAGACTAGATAGGTAGAAATGTGTAGGTCTTTCAAGTTGGCACTGTTTTTTTTTTGTTTTTCATTTTTTTATTCTGCATATCTGTCTATCAGTTTTATTTTCAATGTGCTCCTGTGAAGTCACTCAGGACTGGGCCAGTTGATTTTAATTAAAACAATCAATTGACAAGGAGAACGAACCAAGGAAAAATGTCTGTGAAGGACAATCAAAACAATTAAGGAAATAAATCTGCTGGCTAATGATACACTTGTGTAAAATATGTGGTCACTTATGGTGTATAAGACTGAAATGTGCATAAAAGTATAAGCATGCATAGTGCCTTGAGATTCGTTTTGGAGTGGAAGCATATGTCACTTCACTGGGAAATGTCATGCTTTCATGGGTGATAAGGAGAAGAAGGTGAAAATGCACGCAACAGTCAGTAGACGCTTACAGTCTTCGGCCTCCTCAGGTGACTCGTGAGAATTTGTTGCCTCCCTTGAGTTCATGAAATGTGAAATCAATAGTTGCTGGCATCCCTTCAGGACTTGATGCATGGCTAGGTCACTGATCACATAGATGGGTGTCTAGCTACTTGGAAAAGACCTGCTCTAGGGTCAGAAGTTTCCTGAGGTGTCCTCTTCATCCAAGGGATTTATCCTCAGATACTCAGGGTACAACAGAGCCTTCAAGAGGAAATAAGCCCCACCTGAATGGACATGATTTGTAGAGAATGAAGTTCCACCAAGACCAGGTGCTAATGAAATTAGAATGCATTCCGGCCCCAGAGTGGTTTCTGAATTAAAGTTGGAGGCAATTGTGGCCAACATGCAAGATGTTGTGATCCCACTTGAACTTGAAGAAATTTTTGAAATTTACAATCCATATTTCAAAAAAATAAAGGTATCTTGAAGAGCGGGGTCACTCAGAGGGCAACATAGCAGCCAGTTACGCTATTTTTGGCCTTTGTTTGCGAATGGCATTTTTTTCACACAGGAATGGTGGGGGAAGCGGTCTAGAATGAGCACCTTGGGGCACCAATGTAGTTCTTGGGCCTTCTTGGGAAAAGCCTTCAATGTTGTGCTTCATTGAGGTCCAGTATAAAAGTAGAACTGGTTGTTGTATAGATCTGGCCTTTCAAAAATGAGTTGCAAGAGGCCTGGGATGCCCTGTAGACCTCCCTGTCTTTTCCCAGGGCCCCGAGGGAGAACTGAGTAGTGGTGATTCCTCAGCCTGAATCCTGGACTTTGGGGCCCACAGCAGACCAGGAGAGACCGAAGGTGCTTCCACAAGAAGTCTTCGCACTGAGCCTTGGTGCTAAACTTTGTGCACTTGACCTGAGGGCCCCTGTCAAAGGGATAATGAAGATGCTTTGACACACTTTGCTCTTGTCCAGGCTCATTGGGGAAAGATGCAACAAGGCTTAGTTTGAAGTCATCATGTGGTAGTGCTCTAAGCCATTGAGGGTCAGTGTAGAACAGACCAAACAGTGTTGATCCAAGACGCAAAGAAAAGACCACCAACTCCAATTTTAGGTTTAAAGCAAGCTTATATTGTATACATATAAAGAGAGCTGGCCAGAGCTGCCCCTCCCAAACACTGGGCTTGGGGTCAGCGCCGCTCTCCGGGAAGACAAGGTTTTTATAGTTCAAAGAGTTACAGAAAATCTTGGGAACTTACAGCTAACAAGGTCAGACAGGTGTAATTCAAAGCAAGTAGCAAACTAATATCTACGTGGCATTGCATTCCAAGAAACCCCACATCAAAAGTTTATGAGGCACCGTTAGTTTGAGAGAGAGAGAGTTGTTATCTGGTCAAGGACAGCCAGGCCTGAGCGAGCTCAATGCCTGGGAATGAATGCCAGACAATAAACTCAAGCCAAATAAGAATCCTAGCATTTCATAGAAAACTGAAGTGGGCTTTTCATAACTTTTTGACAGGATGGCTCCCAGTCTTAAGATGGAATTAGGCTGGTTTATCATTCCCCCCCCCTTTTTTTTTTACTTTTCAAATCTTTGAAAGGGAGTAATCGTATAGGCTAAATTTTATCGATGGTACATAATAGAATTAAATTGCAGCCCAATAAACCAGAGCATATAGTTAATAACACATGGGACAATAACTAGTAAGAGAAGGATACAAATTATAGGACCTAAGAGAGAAGTTAACCATGGAAACCAATCTCCCAAGCCTAACCAAGAATTACTCGTTTTTAAATTTGTTAATCTCCTGTCTTATCTCATCTACCTGTTGTTGGATAACGTTAGAATAATCTGTAACATTAAAACAGCACATGCCTGGGAATTGTTGGCAACCCAAGTGATGTTTCAATAAAAGAAAATCAATAACCACTCTATTTTGTAACATTGAGGTTCGAATTTATTTCATCTCTTGATTAATTTCTGCCAAAACTTGTGCAGTAAGGTTAGCTGTTTTGCTAAAACTACAGGCTAATTTTGTGATTTCTCTTTGTATTCCTACAACTAGACCCGGAAGTGGCAAAAGAAAGGCTGCTGCAATTGCAGTGTCTAGTGGGTCTAGGAGGATTAAATTTTCATCGCAGTTGGAGGGCAGACTTCGGACCATTCGGTGGGGAGCTGTCAGAGATGGCAGTAAAGGAAAGATCCGTCCAATAGAACAGATCTCAGAAAAGTTTGTAGGCAAAGCCTGGAAAGTTGCTTTATTACAGAGAAAAACCCATCCTGTTGGCAGTCGTTTGCCATTGGGTAGGGAGATATTTTGCTCAATAGAACAATTGGGGGGGGGGGATCGGGGAAGGATGCAATCTATGCATAAACAATGCTTTTGAATAACCAGTGAAGCTGGCAAAGCTGGCTCTGCATGGTATACTGGCTAGTCTTGCTGCGTTGCTCTATCACCAGTGACTTTAACATAGTCAGTATATTTTACAGATAGACCCATAAGATTGTTAGCTAGCAATTGATGGATGGAGTTTCCTTTTTGTACACAGAAGGAACTTTTGTCCATAGTGTCAACAGCCAATTGTAACCAAAAAATTTTGAGTAGTTACAGAATTTAGGGGACTCATAGAAACATCTACCTTTTAAAGTAGCTTTTGAATAAACAGTATCTATTGGGGCCCCTTTTTTTTAGCTTAGTACAGGAATACTGTCCTGAATCTTGAGGGTGAGCAGAGTATTTATAGATTTCAAAATTTATATTATCCCCTTGAGATTGGTCTGTAAGATTTCTCCATGGTCCTTCCCTGAATATCTGACTAAAAATTTCTTGATTATCTTTATACCATTTGATAGGGCCAATTACTGGATCTTGACAAGAGTAAGTACAATTTAGTATTAGTGGAGATCCTGCAATAGCAGGTCCTTTTTGGGCTACAGATGGGGTACAAGGTTTGTTGAGGCCAGCATAGCTAAAACCCAAGGATACATGTATACTCCAACAGGCAAAAATTATTAGCATAATGCTTATAATAACAGGGAAAGCAATAAGAATCTAGTGACAAAATATTAAACCTTAGTAATTTTAACTTTAAAAGGCCCACGCTTAGTCACTTTCCACCTCTGGCTGCTGGATTCTCTTCCAGTGGGTTCTTCCTCCGTGGTTTCTGTAGGTGCCTTCTTCAGCTGTGAGTGATGGATCCAGGCAGGAATACCAGCAACTTTGATGGCAGTAGGAGTGCGGAGAATCACGATGTAAGGGCCCTTCCACCTGGGCTCAAGGCTGTTAGTTCTCAAACGTCGTATCAGCACAGCATCGCCTGGTTGGAATGAATGATCGGGCAGTCTGTGTCCAACGGGCTGAGCAGCCTGGACCTGGGGAAAGATCTTATCTATGATTAGTTGTAGCCCTTTGAGTGTTTCTGAGATTGGAATGTCTCCCACCAGATCTTGGTGTACTCTGGGAACCAAAGGCGGTGGCCGCCCATAAATTATTTCATAAGGGGTAAATTTTTCCCGGTAAGGAGTGCAATGGGCCCTTAAGAGAGCAAAAGGCAGGAGATCAACCCAGTTACCATCAGTCTCAAGTATTAATTTAGTCGAAGTTTCCTTTAATGTTCTATTCATCTTTTTTATCTTTCCTGAACTTTGAGGATGGTACATACAATGTAATTTCCAATTTATATTTAGGGCTCTTGAAATTAATTGAGATAATTTGGCCGTGAAGGCCGGGCCATTGTCAGACCCCAAAGTTAGAGGAAGGCCAAATCTAGGAACAATCTCAGTTATTAGTTTTTTAACTACTATTTGTGCTGTTTCTGTTTGAGTAGGAAAGGCTTCTACTCAGCCTGAGACAGTTTCAACAAAGACTAACAAGTATTTATATCCATATAGTCCTGGTTTAATTTCAGTAAAGTCCAATTCCCAAAATTCACCAGGTACAGTACCTTGACTTCTGTTTCCCTGTGGAAGATGGTTCTTTTTAGCATTTACCTGTGCACATGTCATGCAGCGATTTGAAATGTTCTGGAGTATCCCTCGGTGTCCCGGGAACCAAATGTGGGGTGAAATTAGTTCTGAAGTCTTCTTGGGGGATAAATGCATCGCCTGATGAAGATCAGTTAACCACTTTCTTCCTAAAAGCTTAGGCATGCAAATTTTCCCATCTGGGAGAGTCCACCAGCCGTGACAGTTTTGTTGGGCTCCCATAGAGGAGTATAAGTTTATCTCTTCAGTAGTGTACGAAGGAGTTTCTTCCTCAATTTTAACTGGGAGTTTGGGGCAATTTGAGAGTTCAAGAATAGTTTGACATTTTGACTCCCCAAGGGCTATTTCCCTGGCTGTTTGATCGGCCAAGTTATTACCTTGGGTCTGGGGGCTATTGTCTTTACGATGTCCAGGCCAGTGGATAATAGCCAGTTTATCTGGCAACCAGATAGCCTCCAGTAATTGAAGGATTTCTTGTTTATTTTTGATAGTCCTTCCATCTGAAGTTAAAAATCCCCTTTGTTTGTATATCTGTCCATGCACATGTACTGTAGCAAAAGCATAATGGCTGTCCGTGTAAATGTTTACCCGTTTTCCTTCTGCCCATCTCAATGCCTGTGTTACTGCAATGATTTCTGCTTTTTGGGCTGATGAGCCTCTGGGCAAAGCCTGTGCCCAGATAATTTCTTTTTGGCCCGTAACAACTGCTGCTCCCGCATACCTTATTCCATCCTGGACATAACTGCTACCATCGGTGTAAAGGTCTGCGTCTCTGTTGGTGAGAGGAATGTCAGTCAGGTCTGGTCGGGTACCTTGGATGACATCCAGCATCTCTGAGCAGTCATGAATTGGCTCCTCTGGGTTATCATCAGGCAGCAGGGTTGCAGGATTGATTGCCAGGGATTTACTGAAGGTCAATCTGTCCTTGTCTAGGAGGAGAGCTTGGTACTGAGTGAGACGGGCATTTGACATCCATCGACTGGTGGCATCCCTCAATAGGGTTTCCACTGTGTGAGGGGCAGTCACAGTGAGAGTCTGCCCCAGAGAAAGTTTGTCTGCTTCCTTTACCAGTATTGCAGTAGCCGCTATGGCTCATAAACAAGGGGGCCATCCTGATGCTACAGGATCCAGCCTTTTTGAAATGTAGGCATTGGTCTTTTCCATGGCCCTAAATTTTGGGTAAGAACTCCTTTAGCAATACCCTTTTTCTCATGAACATAAAGATGAAAGGGCTTAGATATATCAGGGAGGGTTAAGGCAGGGGCCTGAACCAGAGCCTCCTTTAAATTTTTGAAGGCCAATTCATTTTCCTCAGTCCAAATTAAAGGTGACTTGCCTCCTGCAGTTGCAGTATATAACGGCTTGGCAATTTCAGCAAATCCAGGTATCCAAAGGCGGCAGTATCCAACTGCCCCTAGAAATTCCCTAACCTGCTTTTTAGTGGTTGGGGTTGGGATCTTCATTATGGCTTCTATGCGGGATTGGGATAACAGTCTTTTCCCTTCCCTCAGCTCATACCCCAAATAAGTAACCCAAGAGGAACAGATTTTTGCCTTTTTCTTGGAGACTCGGTACCCCAATTGAGCCAAAGTTCCTAGCAAACCCCGAGTGGCCCTTAAACAGTTCTCTTTGTCTTTTGCTGCTAACAGAAGATCATCCACATATTGGAGCAAGGTTACCTCAGGGTACTTACTGCGAAACAGTCTCAGATCTTGATTGAGAGTTTCATCAAAGATAGTGGGGGAATTTTTAAATCCCTGAGGTAGTCGAGTCCAGGTCAGTTGTCCCGATATCCCCATCTCCAAATCCATCCATTCGAAAGCAAAGATAGGCTGACTCAGTTTTGACAAAGGGATGGAGAAAAACGCGTCTTTCAAATCCAATACAGTATAAACTGTATGTTCTGGTGGCAACAAACTGAGCAAAGTGTAGGGGTTAGGGACAGTTGGGTGTATAGTTTCTACCCGTTTGTTCACTTCCCTTAAGTCCTGTACTGGTCTGTAATCTTGAGTCCCAGGCTTTTGGACAGGCAACAAGGGGGTGTTCCAAGCTGATTGACATCTAATTAGTATCCCCACTTCTAGGAGATGCCTGATGTGGGTTTTAATTCCTTCTTTGGCTTCAAAACTGATGGGGTATTGTTTAACCCGGATGGGCATAGCCCCAGATGTTAGTTGTATTACAACTGGTGGCACATGCTCAGCTAGCCCTGGAGGGTTATCCTCAGCCCAAACTGTAGGAATTTCTTGAATTAATAATTTCTCCCATTTTCCTTCTGAAGTTTGGATAGGATTTTGAAAAAGCAGATATTCCTCACTTAATGGGCAGGTTATAGTTAGGGCCTTTGCAGGATTTCCCAATTCTAATGTAGGCATATCTCCAGAAAATGAGATAGTTGCCTGAAGTTTGCTTAAAAGGTCCCGTCCCAGCAACGGGAAAGGGCATTCAGGGATAACAATGAAGGAGTGAGTTACAGTTCCTCGTCCTATGTTAACAGTCCGGTCTGTAGTCCATTTATACTTTTTAATTTCTCCTGTTGCCCCTTGCACTTCCATGGTTTCATTAGTGAGGGCTCCTATGGGCTTCTGTAACACTGAATGTGAAGCTCCTGTATCCACTAGGAAATTTACAGGTTGGCCCCCAATTGAGAAAGTTACCATGGGCTCTCGGGAGCCTAGTTTGAAAGAGCCATGGCCCCCCTATTCTTCTAAAGTTAAAACTGGTTTTGGCTGAGGAGCTCTGGCCTGTGATCGGGGCAAGCTTTTCGGATTATGTTGGGGGCATTCATTTTTCCAATGTCCAATTTCTTTGCAATAAGCACACTGGTTTTGTAGCAGAGAAGACCGCTTTTTGTCTCTGTTGTATGTGGTCTGCCTTTGTCTAGGATTCGAGGTTTCAGAAGCCTGTAATGCGGCCACTGTGGCCCTGTTTACTTTCCTTATCAGTAGATCATCTCGGCTATCTCTATTTTCAAACACCTTTTGGGCTATTTCCAATAATTCTGACCTGGTTTTTTCCTGCAAAACCATCTATCTTTTGAATCTTTTTACGGATGTCTGGGGCTGACTGAGTCACAAAAGCCAGATTAATTGCCTTGAGGCTTGTCGGGTCCTCAGGGTCTATAGGAGTATATAGACGGTATGCCTCCAGGAGGCGCTCGAGAAACGCTGAAGGCGACTCATCTGGCCCCTGTTTTACATCTGCTACCTTAGAAAGATTTGTGGGTTTTCTAGCTGCCCTCTTAAGGCCCTCTAACAGAGTCTGGTGGTACTCACCGAGTGCTCTCCTACCTTCAGTTGTCCCATAGTCCCAGCTTGGTCTTCTCCTAGGTAAAGCTCGTTCAATCACTTCTGTTTTTTTCGTCGCTTGTAAGAGCACTTATCCCAGGCAGCGCTTTAGCCGCTTCTGCCAGGATTCGCTCCCTTTCCTCCGTGGTGAAGAGAGTATGGAGAATCTGTTGACAGTCATCCCAGGTGGGGAGGTGATTAAAGAAAACGGAATCAACCAGAGAAATCAAGGAACTAGGATCCGTGCTAAAAGGGGGATTCTGGTTTTTCCAGTTATAAAGGTCTGTTGTGGAAAATGGAACATACACGTAGCGACCTTCTGGAATCTGGCGGAGAGGAAGAACAGGGGCCGGAGTCGGTTCCACTTCAGGGATATTAATAGAAATGGAGCCGGCAGGTCGGCCAGGGGAAGCAATTGAGTCAGGCCTTCCATAAGGGTGGCCCTGTCGGGTATGGGGAGGAGAAAGAACAGGGGCTGGCTCCTTTGGGAAGACTAGAGTTGGAGGAGTGGATGAGTGGGGCAATTGAGGAAGCGGTTGAGGGGAGGGAGAGGGAGATGGTGGAGTAGTTAGTGGAGCAGCTGCGACTGCACCCGCGGCAGGAGGATAAAGAGGAGCCGAAGCATCTGGGGGAAGGAGGGAATCCTCCGGAGAGTCCTGTAGGACAGGGCTCTTAGTGGGTTTATGGTTTGTTTTTGAGGGACCCTGGGGAGTTCTCCCAGCCATAACCAGGGCTTGCCCTCCCTGTCCGTTCCGGACCATCCAAACCTTCATCCAGGCGGGGGAATTAGTTGTTGCTTCCGCCCAGGGTAGAATATATCCTATTTGATCTGGGTGGCCAGGATTACCAAGAGTGATGTTAGATATAGCCCATGCCACTTGGGGATCAAAGGTGCCCTCAGGGGGCCAGCCGACTCCGAAGGTGGGCCATTCTACCTCACAGAATGTTCGGAGACGTTTCTTGGTGATGGGATAATCATAATCCTGCTTAACAAAATGGGGATAAAGTTTGTCAAAATTCCTTAAAACACAGTTCAAAGGAGTATCAGGCTTACTTGTCTTATTACCCATGTTGTTCAATTTTTTACATTTACAACAGAGAAGACACAATGAGAAAGCAGAAAACAAAAGCAACAAAACAAAACAAAACAAAAAACAGAACACAGGACAATACACAAAAGAACAAGAACCAGGCGCCAAACCAACCAGGGAGCAGTGCAACGTCTTGCTAATGCTCCGGACAGGAGTGCGTATGTGCCTCGTCAGGCACCTCTCTGTCCCCAGTGGGAATTCCCAACCAGAACCAGAAAGCAGTACGACCTTTCGCTACTGCCCTGGACAGGAGTGTACGTGCCTCGCCAGGCACCTCGCTGTCCCCAGAAGAGATCTCAAAACCAGATACCAGATGTTACTAGGGCGCCACTTACCTGTGGAGGTTTTTTTTTTTTCCACTGGATGCTTGCTAATTTTTGATGCGGCAGTTCACTCCAGTAGTCCGAAGGACTGAAGGCACACCCTGGGGCCTTGGAACTTCTCAAGGTGCGCACCCCCTAGGGTAGCACTCTGCCCCGGAGTCCCAGAGCGAAGGTCCGGCTTCAGAATTTGTAGTGGTCTGAATCTCGCTGCGGCCTCCAAAAATGTTGATCCAAGATGCAAAGAAAAGACCACCAACTCCAATTTTAGATTAAAGCAAGCTTATATTGTATACATATAAAGAGAGCTGGCCAGGGCTGCCCCTCCCAAACACTGGGCTTGGGGTCAGCGCCGCTCTCCGGGAAGACAAGGTTTTTATAGTTCAAAGAGTTACAGAAAATCTTGGGAACTTACAGCTAACAAGGTCAGACAGGTGTAATTCAAAGCAAGTAGCAAACTAATATCTACATGGCATTGCATTCCAAGAAACCCCACATCAAAAGTTTATGAGGCACCGTTAGTTTGAGAGAGAGAGAGTTGTTATCTGGTCAAGGACAGCCAGGCCTGAGCGAGCTCAAGGCCTGGGAATGAATGCCAGACAATAAGCTCAAGCCAAATAAGAATCCTAGCATTTCATAGAAAACTGAAGTGGGCTTTTCATAACTTTTTGACAGGATGGCTCCCAGTCTTAAGATGGAATTAGGCTGGTTTATCAACAGAACCATTGTAGGTGGCACAAGACCGCATCAGCATCTGTGTCCAAGCCCTAAGATAAACGTACGTGACCCAGAATCAAAACTCCATTTGGAAACCGGTTTTCTGGTAGAGCTGGTGGCAAGATCCTTTCAAATGTCTCACCGGGATCATTAGGGAGGCCAAGTCGATGCAATTGTTGAAACTATAGATAGGTAAAATGTGTAGGTCTTTCAAGTTGGCACTTTTTTTTTGTTTTTCATTTTTTTATTCTGCATATCTGTCTATCAGTTTTATTTTCAATGTGCTCCTGTGAAGTCACTCAGGACTGGGCCAGTTGATATTAATTAAAACAATCAATTGACAAGGAGAAAGAACCAAGGAAAAAGGTCTGTGAAGGACAATAAAAATAATAAAGGAAATAAATCTGCTAGCTAATGATACACTTGTGTAAAATGTGTGGTCATTTATTGTGTATAAGACTGAAATGTGCATAAAAGTATAAGCATGCATAGTGCCTTGAGATTCGTTTTGGAGTGGAAGCATATGTCACTTCACTGGGAAATGTCATGCTTTCATGGGTGATAAGGAGAAGAAGGTGAAAATGCACGCAACAGTCAGTAGACGCTTACAGTCTTCGGCCTCCTCAGGTGACTCGTGAGAATTTGTTGCCTCCCTTGAGTTCATGAAATGTGAAATCAATAGTTGCTTGGCATCCCTTCAGGACCTGATGCATGGCTAGGTCACTGATCACATAGATGGGTGTCTAGCTGCTTGGAAATGACCTGCTCTAGGGTCAGAAGTTTCCTGAGCGGGCGGGTGCTTGGATAGGTAGAATCAATATTGTCAAAATGTCCATACTACCAAAAACATTATACAGATTTAATGCAATTCCAATCAAAATCCCAATGTCATTCTTCAAAGAAATAGAAAAAGCAGTCATGAAATTCATCTGGAGAAATAAGAGACCCAGAATAGCCAAAGCAATCCTGAGCAAGAGAAGTGAAGCAGGGGGCATCACCATACCAGACTTTAAATTATACTATAGAGCAATAGTAACAAAAACAGCATGGTATTGGCACCAAAACAGACTGGTGGACCAATGGTACAGAATTGAGGACACAGAGACTAATACATATAATTTCAGCTATCTTATATTAGACAAAGGTGCCAAAAATGTACAGTGGAGAAAGGATAGCCTCTTCAACAAATGGTTCTGGGAAAACTGGAAATCCATATGCAACAAAATGAAATTAAACCCTTGTCTCTCACCATGCACAAAATTCAATTCAAAGTGGATCAAGGACCTAGGAATTAGACCAGAGACAATACGCCTAATAGAAGAAAAAGTAAGCTCCAATTTCCAACATGTCGGATTAGGCCCCAAGTTCCTTAATAAGAATCCTGTAGCACAAGAACTATTACCAAGAATTAATGAATGGGATAGATTTAAACTGAAAAGCTTCTTCTCAGCAAAAGAAACAATCAGTGAGGTGAATAGAGAGCCAACTAATTGGGAACAAATATTTAATACATGCACATCAGATAGAGCACTAATTTCTAGAATGTATATAGAACTAAAAAAACTTAACACCAAAAAAGCAAATAACCCAATCAATAAATGGGCTAAGGAATTGAAAAGACACTTCTCAGAAGAAGATACATGATTAATCAACAAATACATGAAAAAATGTTCAACATCACTGGCAATTAGAGAAATGCAAATCAAAACTACTCTAAGATTTCATTTCACTCCAGTCAGAATGGCAGCTATCAAGAACACAAACAACAATAAATGTTGGAGAGGATGTGGGGAAAAAGGCACACTCATACATTGCTGGTGGGACTGCAAAATGGTGCAAACCGCTATGGAAAGCAGTATGGAGATTTCTTGGGAAAATGGGAATGGAACCACCCTATGACCCAGCCATCCCACTCCTGGGTCTATTCCCAAAAGACTTAAAAACAGCATATTACAGTGACACAGCCACTTCAATGTTTTATAGCAGCACAATTCACAATAGCTAGGTTATGGAACCAACCTAGATGCCCCTCAGTAGATGAGTGGATAAAGAAAATATGGTATATATACAAAATGGAATTTTACTCAGCAATAAGAGAGAATAAAATAATGGCATTTGCAGGTAAATGGATGAAGTTGGAGAATATAATGCTAAGTGAAATTAGTCAATCTCAAAAATCCAAGTACTGAATGTTTTCTCTGATATAAAGAGGCTGGATCACAGTGTTGTTGGAAGGGGGTACATAGGATCAGAGGAACACTAGAATGGTCAACGGAAAGGGAGGGGAGGGAGGGAGTAAGGGGGGGTTGGAAAAAAATTGGTGGTTGAATGAGATGGATATCATTATCCTAAAATCATGAATGAAGATCTAAATGGTACTTATATACTTTGTATACAAGCAGTTGTATGTAAAAAGATACTATACTTGTGCATGATGAATAAGTAAATAAATAATACAAAAATTAAAAAATAAATAAATAAAAGCACCCAAAATGTAAAAAAAAAAAAAGACTGAAATGTGCATAAAAGTATAAGCATGCATAGTGCCTTGAGATTCGTTTTGGAGTGGAAGCATATGTCACTTCACTGGGAAATGTCTTGCGTCCATGGGTGATAAGGAGAAGAAGGTGAAAATGCACGCAACAGTCAGTAGACACTTACTGTCTTCGGCCTCCTCAGGTGACTCGTGAGAATTTGATGCCTCCCTTGAGTTCATGAAATGTGAAATCAATAGTTACTGGCATCCCTTCAGGACTTGATGCATGGCTAGGTCACTGATCACATAGATGGGTGACTAGCTGCTTGGAAAAGACCTGCTCTAGGGTCAGAAGTTTCCTGAGGTGTCCTCTTCATCCAAGGGATTTATCCTCAGATACTCAGGGTACAACAGAGCCTTCAAGAGGAAATAAGCCCCACCTGAATGGACATGATTTGTAGAGAATGAAGTTCCACCAAGACCAGGTGCTAATGAAATTAGAGTGCATTCCGGCCCCAGAGTGGTTTCTTAATTAGAAATACAGGGGGTCCTTTGATGTAGTTTGAGGTAAAAAGTTCTCAAGTTGGAGGCAATTGTGGCCAACATGCAAGATGTTGTGATCCCACTTGAACATGGAGAAGTATTTCAAATTTACAATCCATATTTCAAAAAAATAAAGGTATCTTGGAGAGCGGGGTCACTAAGAGGGCAACATACCAGCCAGTCACACTTTTTGGGGCCTTTGTTTGCAAATGGCGTTGTTTTCACACAGGACGGGCTGGGGAAGCGGCCTAGGGAAGCGGCCTAGAATGAGCGCCTTGTGGCACTAATGTAGTTTTTTATTTGGGCCCCTTTTTTTGGGCCTTCTTGGGAAAAGCCTTCAATGTTTGTGCTCCATTGAGGCCCAGTATAAAAGTAGTACTGGTTGTTGTGAAGATCTGGCCTTTCTAAAATGAGTTGCAAGAGGCCTGGGATGCCCTGTAGACCTCCCTGTCTTTTCCCAGGGCCCCGAGGGAGATCTGAGTAGTGGTGTTTCCTCAGTCTGAATCCTGGACTTTGGGGCCCAGGGCAGACCAGGGAGAGACCGAAGGTGCTTCCACAAGAAGTCCTGGCACTGAGATTTGGTGCTAAACTCTGTGCACTTGACCTGAGGGACAATGTCAAAGGGATAATGAAGGTGCTTTGACACACTTTGCTCTTGTCCAGGCTCATTGGGGAAAGATGCAACAAGGCTTAGTTTGAAGTCAACATGTGGTAGTACTCTAAGCCATTCAGGGTCAGTGTAAAACAGACCAAACAGAACCATTGTAGGTGCCACAAGACCACATCAACATATGTGTCCAAGCCTCAAGAACAACATACGTGACCCAGAGTCAAAACTCCATTTGGAAACCGGTTTTGTGGTAGAGCTGGTGGCAAGATCCTTTCAAATGTCTCTCCAGGATCATCAGGGAGGCCAAGTCGATGCAATTGTTGAGACTAGATAGGTAGAAATGTGTAGGTCTTTCAAGTTGGCACTGTTTTTTTTGTTTTTCATTTTTTTATTCTGCATATCTATTTATCAGTTTTATTTTCAATGTGCTCCTGTGAAGTCACTCAGGACTGGGCCAGTTGATTTTAATTAAAACAATCAATTGACAAGGAGAAAGAACCAAGGAAAAAGGTCTGTGAAGGACAATCAAAAATAATTAAGGAAGGAAATCTGCTGGCTAATGATACACTTGTGTAAAATATGTGGTCACTTATGGTGTATAAGACTGAAATGTGCATAAAAGTAAAAGCATGCATAGTGCCTTGAGATTCGTTTTGGAGTGGAAGCATATGTCACTTCACTGGGAAATGTCATGCTTTCATGGGTGATAAGGAGAAGAAGGTGAAAATGCACGCAACAGTCAGTAGACGCTTACAGTCTTCGGCCTCTTCAGGTGACTCGTGAGAATTTGTTGCCTCCCTTGAGTTCATGAAATGTGAAATCAATAGTTGCTGGCATCCCTTCAGGACTTGATGCATGGCTAGGTCACTGATCACATAGATGGGTGACTAGCTGCTTGGAAAAGACCTGCTCTAGGGTCAGAAATTTCCTGAGGTGTCCTCTTCATCCAAGGGATTCATCCTCAGATACTCGGTACAACAGAGCCTTCAAGAGGAAATAAGCCTCACCTGAATGGACATGATTTGTAGAGAATGAAGTTCCACCAAGACCAGGTGCTCATGAAATTAGAGTGCATTCCGGCCCCAGAGTGGTTTCTGAATTAGAAATGAAAGGGGTCCTTTGATGTAGTTTGAGGTAAAAAGTTCTCAAGTTGGAGGCAATTGTGGACAACAGGCAAGATGTTGTGATCCCACTTGAACATGAAAAAGTATTTGAAATTTACAATCCATATTTCAAAAAAATAAAGGTATCTTGGAGAGCGGGGTCACTCAGAGGGCAACATACCAGCCAGTCATGCTTTTTTGGGAAGTTGTTTGCGAATGCGTTTTTTTCACACAGGAAGGGCGGGGAAGCATCCTAGAATGAGCGCCTTGTGGCACTAATGTAGTTCTTGGGCCTTCTTGGGAAAAGCCTTCAATGTTGTGCTCCATTGAGGCCCAGTATAAAAGTAGTACTGGTTGTTGTGTAGATCTGGCCTTTCTAAAATGAGTTGCAAGAGGCCTGGGATGCCCTGTAGACCTCCCTGTCTTTTCCCAGGGCCCCGAAGGATATCTGAATAGTGGTGTTTCCTCAGTCTGAATCCTGGACTTTGGGGCCTAGAGCAGACAAGGAGAGACTAAAGGTGCTTCCACAAGAAGTCCTCGCACTGAGCCTTGGTGCTAACCTCTGTGCACTTGACCTGAGGGACACTGTCAAAGGGATAATGAAGGTGCTTTGACACACTTTGCTCTTGTCCAGGCTCATTGGGGAAAGATGCAACAAGGCTTAGTTTGAAGTCATCATGTTGTAGTACTCTAAGCCATTCAGGGTCAGTGTAGAACAGACCAAACAGAACCATTGTAGGTGGCACAAGACCGCATCAGCATCTGTGTCCAAGCCCCAAGAACAACAAACGTGACCCAGAGTCAAAACTCCATTTAAAAAACCGGTTTTGTGGTAGAGCTGGTGGCAAGATCATTTCAAATGTCTCACCAGGATCATTAGGGAGGCCAAGTCAATGCTATTGTTGAGACTAGATAGGTAGAAATGTGTAGGTCTTTCAAGTTGGCACTGTTTTTTTGTTTTTCATTTTTTTATTCTGCATATCAGTCTATCAGTTTTATTTTCAATGTGCTCCTGTGAAGTCACTTAGGACTGGGCCAGTTGATTTTAATTAAAACAATCAATTGACAAGGAGAACGAACCAAGGAAAAAAATGTCTGTGTAGGACAATCAAAATAATTAAGGAAATAAATCTGCTGGCTAATGATACTCTTGTGTAAAATATGTGGTCACTTATGGTGTATAAGACTGAAATGTGCATAAAAGTATAAGCATGCATAGTGCCTTGAGATTCATTTTAGAGTTGAAGCATAAGTCACTTCACTGGGAAATGTCATGCTTTCATGGGTGATAAGGAGAAGAAGGTGAAAATGCACGCAACAGTCAGTAGACGCTTACAGTCTTCGGCCTCCTCAGGTGACTCGTGAGAATTTGTTGCCTCCCTTGAGTTCATGAAATGTGAAATCAATAGTTGCTGGCATCCCTTCAGGACTTGATGCATGGCTAGGTCACTGATCACATAGATGGGTGTCTAGCTACTTGGAAAAGACCTGCTCTAGGGTCAGAAGTTTCCTGAGGTGTCCTCTTCATCCAAGGGATTTATCCTCAGATACTCAGGGTACAACAGAGCCTTCAAGAGGAAATAAGCCCCACCTGAATGGACATGATTTGTAGAGAATGAAGTTCCACCAAGACCAGGTCCTAATGAAATTAGAGTGCATTCCGGCCCCAGAGTGGTTTCTGAATTAGAAATGAAAGGGGTCCTTTGATGTAGTTTGAGGTAAAAAGTTCTCAAGTTGGAGGCAATTGTTGCCAACATGAAAGATGTTGTGATCCGACTTGAACATGAAGAAGTATTTGAAATTTACAATCCATATTTCAAAAAATAAAGGTATCTTGGAGAGCGGGGTCTCTTAGAGGGGAACATACCAGCGAGTCACGCTTTTTTGGGCCTTTGTTTGCCAATGGCATTTTTTTCACACAGGAAGGGTGGTCGAAGCGGCCTAGAATGAGCGCCTAATGGCA
>JAKELJ010000020.1:285959-308855 GCA_025594165.1 Tamias sibiricus | reverse complement strand
ATTATCCCTTTGACAGTGTCCCTCAGGTCAAGTGCACAGAGCTTAGCACCAAGGCTCAGTGCCAGGACTTCTTGTGGAAGCACCTTCGGTCTCTCCTGGTCTGCTCTGGGCCCCAAAGTCCAGGATTCAGGCTGAGGAATCACCACTACTCAGTTCTCCCTCGGGGCCCTGGGAAAAGACAGGGAGGTCTACAGGGCATCCCAGGCCTCTTGCAACTCATTTTAGAAAGGCCAGATCTACACAACAACCAGTACTACTTTTATACTGGGCCTCAATGGAGCACAACATTGAAGGCTTTTCCCAAGAAGGCCCAAGAACTACATTAGTGCCCCAAGGCGCTCATTCTAGGCCGCTTCCCCCGCCCTTCCTGTGTGAAAAAAACGCCATTCGCAAACAAAGGCCCAAAAAGCGTGACTGGCTGGTATGTTGCCCTCTGAGTGACCCCGCTCTCCAAGATACCTTTATTTTTTTGAAATATGGATTGTAAATTTCAAATACTTCTTCATGTTCAAGTGGGATCACAACATCTTGCATGTTGGCCACAATTGCCTCCAACTTGAGAACTTTTTACCTCAAACTACATCAAAGGACCCCTTTCATTTCTGATTCAGAAACCACTCTGGGGCCGGAATGCACTCTAATTTCATTAGCACCTGGTCTTGGTGGAACTTCATTCTCTACAAATCATGTCCATTCAGGTGGGGCTTATTTCCTCTTGAAGGCTCTGTTGTACCCTGAGTATCTGAGGATAAATCCCTTGGATGAAGAGGACACCTCAGGAAACTTCTGACCCTAGAGCAGGTCTTTTCCAAGCAGCTAGTCACCCATCTATGTGATCAGTGACCTGGCCATGCATCAAGTCCAGAAGGGATGCCAGCAACTATTGATTTCACATTTCATGAACTCAAGGGAGGCAACAAATTCTCACGAGTCACCTGAGGAGGCCGAAGACTGTAAGCGTCTACTGACTGTTGCGTGCATTTTCACCTTCTTCTCCTTATCACCCATGAAAGCATGACATTTCCCAGTGAAGTGACATATGCTTCCACTCCAAAACGAATCTCAAGGCACTATGCATGCTTATACTTTTATGCACATTTCAGTCTTATACACCATAAGTGACCACATATTTTACACAAGTGTATGATTAGCCAGCAGATTTATTTCCTTAATTATTTTGCTTGTCCTTCACACACATTTTTCCTTGGTTCTTACTCCTTGTCAATTGATTGTTTTAATTAAAATCAACTGGCCCAGTCCTGAGTGCCTTCACAGGAGCACATTGAAAATAAAACTGATAGATAGATATGCAGAATAAAAAAATGAAAAACAAAAAAACAGTGCCAACTTGAAAGACCTACACATTTCTACCTATCTGGTCTCAACAATTGCATCGATTGGCCTCCCTAATGATCCCGGTGAGACATTTGAAAGGATCTTGCACAAGCTCTACCAGAAAACCGGTCTCCAAATGGAGTTTTGACTCTGGGTCACGTATGTTGTTCTTGGGGCTTGGACACAGATGCTGATGCGGTCTTGTGCCACCTACAATGGTTCTGTTTGTCTGTTCTACACTGACCCTGAATGGCTTAGAGCACTACCACATGATGACTTCAAACTAAGCCTTGTTGCATCTTTCCCCAATGAGCCTGGACAAGAGCAAAGGGTGTCAAAGCACCTTCATTATCCTTTGACAGTGTCCCTCAGGTCAAGTGCACAGAGCTTAGCACCAAGGCTCAGTGCCAGGACTCAACCTTGCTCTCCTGCTCTGCTCTGGGCCCAATGTCCAGGATTCAGGCTAAGGAATCACCACTACTCAGTTCTTAACTCGGGGCCCTGGGAAAAGACAAGGTCTCAGTGCCCAGGCCTTTGCAACTCATTTTAGAAAGGCCAAATGCAGCACAACATTGAAGGCTTTTCCCAAGAAGGCCCAAGAACTACATTAGTGCCCCAAGTCTGCGTGGCCCTTCCCCCGCCCTTTGTGTGTGAAAAAAAAAGTGACATTCGCAAACAAAGACCCAGAAGAGCTTGACTGGCTGGTATGTTGCCCTCTGAGTGACCCCGCTCTCCAAATACATTTTTTGAAATATGGATTGTAAATTTCAAATAATTCTTCATGTTCAATTGGGATCACAGCATCTTGCTGTTGATCCAAGACGCAAAGAAAAGACCACCAACTCCAATTTTAGATTAAAGCAAGCTTATATTGTATACATATAAAGAGAGCTGGCCAGGGCTGCCCCTCCCAAACACTGGGCTTGGGGTCAGCGCCGCTCTCTCGGGAAGACAAGGTTTTTATAGTTCAAAGAGTTACAGAAAATCTTGGGAACTTACAGCTAACAAGGTCAGACAGGTGTAATTCAAAGCAAGTAGCAAACTAATATCTACATGGCATTGCATTCCAAGAAAAAAAGGGGAGTAATAGTTAAACCCCACATCAAAAGTTTATGAGGCACCGTTAGTTTGAGAGAGAGAGAGAGTTGTTATCTGGTCAAGGACAGCCAGGCCTGAGCGAGCTCAAGGCCTGGGAATGAATGCCAGACAATAAGCTCAAGCCAAATAAGAATCCTAGCATTTCATAGAAAACTGAAGTGGGCTTTTCATAACTTTTTGACAGGATGGCTCCCAGTCTTAAGATGGAATTAGGCTGGTTTATCATTCCCCCCCCCTTTTTTTTTTACTTTTCAAATCTTTGAAAGGGAGTAATCGTATAGGCTAATTTTATCGATGGTACATAATAGAATTAAATTGCAGCCCAATAAACCGGAGCATATAGTTAATAACACATGGGACAATAACTAGTAAGAGAAGGATACAAATTATAGGACCTAAGAGAGAAGTTAACCATGGAAACCAATCTCCCAAGCCTAACCAAGAATTACTCGTTTTAATTTTGTTAATCTCCTGTCTTATCTCATCTACCTGTTGTTGGATAACGTTAGAATAATCTGTAACATTAAAACAGCACATGCCTGGGAATTTTTGGCAACCCAAGTGATGTTTCAATAAAAGAAAATCAATAACCGCTCTATTTTGTAACATTGAGGTTCGAAGTTCTTTCATCTCTTGATTAATTTCTGCCAAAACTTGTGCAGTAAGGTTAGCTGTTTTGCTAAAACTACAGGCTAATTTTGTGATTTCTCTTTGTATTCCTACAACTAGACCCGGAAGTGGCAAAAGAAAGGCTGCTGCAATTGCAGTGTCTAGTGGGTCTAGGAGGATTAAATTGTCATCGCAGTTGGAGGGCAGACTTCGGACCATTCGGTGGGGAGCTGTCAGAGATGGCAGTAAAGGAAAGATCCGTCCAATAGAACAGATCCCAGAAAAGTTTGTAGGCAAAGCCTGGAAAGTTGCTTTATTACAGAGAAAAACCCATCCTGTTGGCAGTCGTTTGCCATTGGGTAGGGAGATATTTTGCTCAATAGAACAATTGGGGGGGGATCGGGGAAGGATGCAATCTATGCATAAACAATGCTTTTGAATAACCAGTGAAGCTGGCAAAGCTGGCTCTGCATGGTATACTGGCCAGTCTTGCTGCGTTGCTCTATCACCAGTGACTTTAACATAGTCAGTATATTTTACAGATAGACCCATAAGATTGTTAGCTAGCAATTGATGGATGGAGTTTCCTTCTTGTACACAGAAGGAACTTTTGTCCATAGTGTCAACAGCCAATTGTAACCAAAAATTTTGAGTAGTTACAGAATTTAGGGGACTCACAGAAACATCCACCTTTAAAGTAGCTTTTGAATAAACAGTATCTATTGGGGCCCCTTTTTTTAGCTTAGTACAGGAATACTGTCCTGAATCTTGAGGGTGAGCAGAGTATTTATAGATTCCAAAATTTATATTATCCCCTCGAGATTGGTCTGTAAGATTTCTCCATGGTCCCTCCCTGAATATCTGACTAAAAATTTCTTGGTTATCTTTATACCATTTGATAGGGCCAATTACTGGATCTTGACAAGAGTAAGTACAATTTAGTATTAGTGGAGATCCTGCAATAGCAGGTCCTTCTTGGGCTACAGATGGGGTACAAGGTTTGTTGAGGCCAGCATAGCTAAAACCCAAGGATACATGTATACTCCAACAGGCAAAAATTATTAGCATAATGCTTATAATAACAGGGAAAGCAATAAGAATCTAGTGACAAAATATTAAACCTTAGTAATTTTAACTTTAAAAGGCCCACGCTCAGTCACTTTCCACCTCTGGCTGCTGGATTCTCTTCCAGTGGGTTCTTCCTCCGTGGTTTCTGTAGGTGCCTTCTTTAGCTGTGAGTGATGGATCCAGGCAGGAATACCAGCAACTTTGACGGCAGTAGGAGTGCGGAGAATCACGATGTAAGGGCCCTTCCACCTGGGCTCAAGGCTGTTAGTTCTCAAACGTCGTATCAGCACAGCATCGCCTGGTTGGAATGAATGATCGGGCAGTCTGTGTCCAACGGGCTGAGCAGCCTGGACCTGGGGAAAGATCTTATCTATGATTAGTTGTAGCCCTTTGAGTGTTTCTGAGATTGGAATGTCTCCCACCAGATCTTGGTGTACTCTGGGAACCAAAGGCGGTGGCCGCCCATAAATTATTTCATAAGGGGTAAATTTTTCCCGGTAAGGAGTGCAACGGGCCCTTAAGAGAGCAAAAGGCAGGAGATCAACCCAGTTACCACCAGTCTCAAGTATTAATTTAGTCAAAGTTTCCTTTAATGTTCTATTCATCCTTTCTACCTTCCCTGAACTTTGAGGATGGTACATACAATGTAATTTCCAATTTATATTCAGGGCTCTTGAAATTAATTGAGATAATTTGGCCGTGAAGGCCGGGCCATTGTCAGACCCCAAAGTTAGAGGAAGGCCAAATCTAGGAACAATCTCAGTTATTAGTTTTTTAACTACTATTTGTGCTGTTTCTGTTCGAGTAGGAAAGGCTTCTACCCAGCCTGAGACAGTTTCAACAAAGACTAACAAGTATTTATATCCATATAGTCCTGGTTTAATTTCAGTAAAGTCCAATTCCCAAAATTCACCAGGTACAGTACCTTGACTTCTGTTTCCCTGTGGAAGATGGTTCTTTTTAGCATTTACCTGTGCACATGTCATGCAGCGATTTGAAATGTTCTGGAGTATCCCTCGGTGTCCCGGGAACCAAACGTGGGGTGAAATTAGTTCTGAAGTCTTCTTGGGGGATAAATGCATCGCCTGATGAAGATCAGTTAACCACTTTCTTCCTAAAAGCTTAGGCATGCAAATTTTCCCATCTGGGAGAGTCCACCAGCCGTGACAGTTTTGTTGGGCTCCCATAGAGGAGTATAAGTTTATCTCTTCAGTAGTGTATGAAGGAGTTTCTTCCTCAATTTTAACTGGGAGTTTGGGGCAATTTGAGAGTTCAAGAATAGTTTGACATTTTGACTCCCCAAGGGCTATTTCCCTGGCTGTTTGATCGGCCAAGTTATTACCTTGGGTCTGGGGGCTATTGTCTTTACGGTGTCCAGGCCAGTGGATAATAGCCAGTTTATCTGGCAACCAGATAGCCTCCAGTAATTGAAGGATTTCTTGTTTATTTTTGATAGTCTTTCCATCTGAAGTTAAAAATCCCCTTTGTTTGTATATCTGTCCATGCACATGTACTGTAGCAAAAGCATAATGGCTGTCCGTGTAAATGTTTACCCGTTTTCCTTCTGCCCATCTCAATGCCTGTGTTACTGCAATGATTTCTGCTTTTTGGGCTGATGAGCCTCTGGGCAAAGCCTGTGCCCAGATAATTTCTTTTTGGCCCGTAACAACTGCTGCTCCCGCATACCTTATTCCATCCCGGACATAACTGCTACCATCGGTGTAAAGGTCTGCGTCTCTGTTGGTGAGAGGAATGTCAGTCAGGTCTGGTCGGGTACCTTGGATGACATCCAGCATCTCTGAGCAGTCATGAATTGGCTCCTCTGGGTTATCATCAGGCAGCAGGGTTGCAGGATTGATTGCCAGGGATTTACTGAAGGTCAATCTGTCCTTGTCTAGAAGGAGAGCTTGGTACTGAGTGAGACGGGCATTTGACATCCATCGACTGGTGGCATCCCTCAATAGGGTTTCCACTGTGTGAGGGGCAGTCACAGTGAGAGTCTGCCCCAGAGAAAGTTTGTCTGCTTCCTTTACCAGTATTGCAGTAGCCGCTATGGCTCGTAAACAAGGGGGCCATCCTGATGCTACAGGATCCAGCCTTTTTGAAATGTAGGCAATTGGTCTTTTCCATGGCCCTAAATTTTGGGTAAGAACTCCTTTAGCAATACCCTTTTTCTCATGAACATAAAGATGAAAGGGCTTAGATATATCAGGGAGGGTTAAGGCAGGGGCCTGAACCAGAGCCTCCTTTAAATTTTTGAAGGCCAATTCATTTTCCTCAGTCCAAATTAAAGGTGACTTGCCTCCTGCAGTTGCAGTATATAACGGCTTGGCAATTTCAGCAAATCCAGGTATCCAAAGGCGGCAGTATCCAACTGCCCCTAGAAATTCCCTAACCTGCTTTTTAGTGGTTGGGGTTGGGATCTTCATTATGGCTTCTATGCGGGATTGGGATAACAGTCTTTTCCCTTCCCTCAGCTCATATCCCAAATAAGTAACCCGAGAGGAACAGATTTTTGCCTTTTTCTTGGAGACTCGGTACCCCAATTGAGCCAGGGTTCCTAGCAAACCCCGAGTGGCCCTTAAACAGTTCTCTTTGTCTTTTGCTGCTAACAGAAGATCATCCACATATTGGAGCAAGGTTACCTCAGGGTACTTACTGCGAAACAGTCTCAGATCTTGATTGAGAGTTTCATCAAAGATAGTGGGGGAATTTTTAAATCCCTGAGGTAGTCGAGTCCAGGTCAGTTGTCCCGATATCCCCATCTCCAAATCCGTCCATTCGAAAGCAAAGATAGGCTGACTCAGTTTTGACAAAGGGATGGAGAAAAACGCGTCTTTCAAATCCAATACAGTATAAACTGTATGTTCTGGTGGCAACAAACTGAGCAAAGTGTAGGGGTTAGGGACAGTTGGGTGTATAGTTTCTACCCGTTTGTTCACTTCCCTTAAGTCCTGTACTGGTCTGTAATCTTGAGTCCCAGGCTTTTGGACAGGCAACAAGGGGGTGTTCCAAGCTGATTGACATCTAATTAGTATCCCCACTTCTAGGAGACGCCTGATGTGGGTTTTAATTCCTTCTTTGGCTTCAAAACTGATGGGGTATTGTTTAACCCGGATGGGCATAGCCCCAGATGTTAGTTGTATTACAACTGGTGGCACATGCTCAGCTAGCCCTGGAGGGTTATCCTCAGCCCAAACTGTAGGAATTTCTTGAATTAATAATTTCTCCCATTTTCCTTCTGAAGTTTGGATAGGATTTTGAAAAAGCAGATATTCCTCACTTAATGGGCAGGTTATAGTTAGGGCCTTTGCAGGATTTCCCAATTCTAATGTAGGCATATCTCCAGAAAATGAGATAGTTGCCTGAAGTTTGCTTAAAAGGTCCCGTCCTAGCAACGGGAAAGGGCATTCAGGGATAACAATGAAGGAGTGAGTTACAGTTCCTCGTCCTATGTTAACAGTCCGGTCTGTAGTCCATTTATACTTTTTAATTTCTCCTGTTGCCCCTTGCACT
This sequence comes from Tamias sibiricus, assembly GCA_025594165.1. NCBI lineage: Eukaryota > Metazoa > Chordata > Mammalia > Rodentia > Sciuridae > Tamias > Tamias sibiricus. Next base: position 301,229 of record JAKELJ010000020.1, on the reverse strand, counting down.
TCCATGGTTTCATTAGTGAGGGGTCCTATGGGCTTCTGTAACACTGAATGTGAAGCTCCTGTATCCACTAGGAAATTTACAGGTTGGCCCCCAATTGAGAAAGTTACCATGGGCTCTCGGGAGCCTAGTTTGAAAGAGCCATGGCCCCCCTATTCTTCTAAAGTTAAAACTGGTTTTGGCTGAGGAGCTCTGGCCTGTGATCGGGGCAAGCTTTTCGGATTACGTTGGGGGCATTCATTTTTCCAATGTCCAATTTCTTTGCAATAAGCACACTGGTTTTGTAGCAGAGAAGACCGCTTTTTGTCTCTGTTGTATGTGGTCTGCCTTTGTCTAGGATTCGAGGTTTCAGAAGCCTGTAATGCGGCCACTGTGGCCCTGTTTACTTTCCTTATCAGTAGATCATCTCGGCTATCTCTATTTTCAAACACCTTTTGGGCTATTTCCAATAATTCTGACCTGGTTTTTCCTGCAAAACCATCTATCTTTTGAATCTTTTTACGGATGTCTGGGGCTGACTGAGTCACAAAAGCCAGATTAATCGCCTTGAGGCTTGTCGGGTCCTCAGGGTCTATAGGAGTATATAGACGGTACGCCTCCAGGAGGCGCTCGAGAAACGCTGAAGGCGACTCATCTGGCCCCTTGTTTTACATCTGCCACCTTAGAAAGATTTGTGGGTTTTCGAGCTGCCCTCTTAAGTCCCTCTAACAGAGTCTGGTGGTACTCACCGAGTGCTCTCCTACCTTCAGTTGTCCCATAGTCCCAGCTTGGTCTTCTCCTAGGTAAAGCTCGTTCAATCACTTCTGTTTTTTCGTCGCTTGTAAGAGCACTTATCCCAGGCAGCGCTTTAGCCGCTTCTGCCAGGATTCGCTCCCTTTCCTCCGTGGTGAAGAGAGTATGGAGAATCTGTTGACAGTCATCCCAGGTGGGGAGGTGATTAAAGAAAACGGAATCAACCAGAGAAATCAAGGAACTAGGATCCGTGCTAAAAGGGGGATTCTGGTTTTTCCAGTTATAAAGGTCTGTTGTGGAAAATGGAACATACACGTAGCGACCTTCTGGAATCTGGCGGAGAGGAAGAACAGGGGCCGGAGTCGGTTCCACTTCAGGGATATTAATAGAAATGGAGCCGGCAGGTCGGCCAGGGGAAGCAATTGAGTCAGGCCTTCCATAAGGGTGGCCCTGTCGGGTATGGGGAGGAGAAAGAACAGGGGCTGGCTCCTTTGGGAAGACTAGAGTTGGAGGAGTGGATGAGTGGGGCAATTGAGGAAGCGGTTGAGGAGGAGGGAGAGGGAGATGGTGGAGTAGTTAGTGGAGCAGCTGCGACTGCACCCGCGGCAGGAGGATAAAGAGGAGCCGAAGCATCTGGGGGAAGGAGGGAATCCTCCGGAGAGTCCTGTAGGACAGGGCTCTTAGTGGATTTATGGTTTGTTTTTGAGGGACCCTGGGGAGTTCTCCCAGCCATAACCAGGGCTTGCCCTCCCTGTCCGTTCCGGACCATCCAAACCTTCATCCAGGCGGGGGAATTAGTTGTTGCTTCCGCCCAGGGTAGAATATATCCTATTTGATCTGGGTGGCCAGGATTACCAAGAGTGATGTTAGATATAGCCCATGCCACTTGGGGATCAAAGGTGCCCTCAGGGGGCCAGCCGACTCCGAAGGTGGGCCATTCTACCTCACAGAATGTTCGGAGGCGTTTCTTGGTGATGGGATAATCATAATCCTGCTTAACAAAATGGGGATAAAGTTTGTCAAAATTCCTTAAAACACAGTTCAAAGGAGTATCAGGCTTACTTGTCTTATTACCCATGTTGTTTAATTTTTTACATTTACAACAGAGAAGACACAATGAGAAAGCAGAAAACAAAAACAACAAAACAAAACAAAACAAAAAAACAGAACACAGGACAATACACAAAAGAACAAGAACCAGGCGCCAAACCAACCAGGGAGCAGTGCAACGTCTTGCTAATGCTCCGGACAGGAGTGCGTATGTGCCTCGTCAGGCACCTCTCTGTCCCCAGTAGGAATTCCCAACCAGAACCAGAAAGCAGTACGACCTTTCGCTACTGCCCTGGACAGGAGTGTACGTGCCTCGCCAGGCACCTCGCTGTCCCCAGAAGAGATCTCAAAACCAGATACCAGATGTTACTAGGGCGCCACTTACCTGTGGAGGTTTTTTTTTTTTTTTTTTTTTTCTTTCCACTGGATGCTTGCTAATTTTTGATGCGGCAGTTCACTCCAGTAGTCCGAAGGACTGAAGGCACACCCTGGGGCCTTGGAACGTCTCAAGGTGCGCACCCCCTAGGGTAGCACTCCGCCCCGGAGTCCCAGAGCGAAGGTCCGGCTTCAGAATTTGTAGTGGTCTGAATCTCGCTGCGGCCTCCAAAAATGTTGATCCAAGACGCAAAGAAAAGACCCACCAACTCCAATTTTAGATTAAAGCAAGCTTATATTGTATACATATAAAGAGAGCTGGCCAGGGCTGCCCCTCCCAAACACTGGGCTTGGGGTCAGCGCCGCTCTCCGGGAAGACAAGGTTTTTATAGTTCAAAGAGTTACAGAAAATCTTGGGAACTTACAGCTAACAAGGTCAGACAGGTGTAATTCAAAGCAAGTAGCAAACTAATATCTACATGGCATTGCATTCCAAGAAAAAAAAGGGGAGTAATAGTTAAACCCACATCAAAAGTTTATGAGGCACCGTTAGTTTGAGAGAGAGAGAGAGTTGTTATCTGGTCAAGGACAGCCAGGCCTGAGCGAGCTCAAGGCCTGGGAATGAATGCCAGACAATGAGCTCAAGCCAAATAAGAATCCTAGCATTTCATAGAAAACTGAAGTGGGCTTTTCATAACTTTTTGACAGGATGGCTCCCAGTCTTAAGATGGAATTAGGCTGGTTTATCAGGGGCCCTCTGGGAAAAGACAGGGAGGTCTACAGGGCATCCCAGGCCTCTTGCAACTCATTTGACAAAGGACAGATCTACACAACAACCAGAAAGGCCACTACTTTTTATACTGGGCCTCAACGCAGCACAACATTGAAGGCTTTTCCCAAGAAGGCCCAAAAACTACATTAGTGCCCCAAGGCGCTCATTCTAGGCCGCTTACCCCGCCCTTCCTGTGTGAAAAAAACGCCATTCGCAAACAAAGGCCCAAAAAGCATGACTGGCTGGTATGTTGCCCTCTGAGGGACCCCGCTCTCCAAGATTCCTTTATTTTTTTGAAATATGGATTGTAAATTTCAAATACTTCTTCCATGTTCAAGTGGGATCACAACATCTTGCATGTTGGCCACAATTGCCTCCAACTTGAGAACTTTTTACCTCAAACTACATCAAAGGACCCCTTTCATTTCTAATTCAGAAACCACTCTGGGGCCGGAATGCACTCTAATTTCATTAGCACCTGGTCTTGGTGGAACTTCATTCTCTACAAATCATGTCCATTCAGGTGGGGCTTCTTTCCTCTTGAAGGCTCTGTTGTACCCTGAGTATCTGAGGATAAATCCCTTGGATGAAGAGGACACCTCAGGAAACTTCTGACCCTAGAGCAGGTCTTTTCCAAGCAGCTAGTCACCCATCTATGTGATCAGTGACCTGGCCATGCATCAAGTCCAGAAGGGATGCCAGCAACTATTGATTTCACATTTCATGAACTCAAGGGAGGCAACAAATTCTCAGGAGTCACCTGAGGAGGCCGAAGACTGTAAGCGTCTACTGACTGTTGCGTGCATTTTCACCTTCTTCTCCTTATCACCCATGAAAGCATGACATTTCCCAGTGAAGTGACATATGCTTCCACTCCAAAACGAATCTCAAGGCACTATGCATGCTTATACTTTTATGCACATTTCAGTCTTATACACCATAAGTGACCACATATTTTACACAAGTGTATGATTAGCCAGCAGATTTATTTCCTTAATTATTTTGCTTGTCCTTCACACACATTTTTCCTTGGTTCTTTCTCCTTGTCAATTGATTGTTTTAATTAAATCAACTGGCCCAGTCCTGAGTGCCTTCACAGGAGCACATTGAAAATAAAACTGATAGATAGATATGCAGAATAAAAAAATGAAAACAAAAGAACAGTGCCAACTTGAAAGACCTACACACATTTCTACCTATCTGGTCTCAACAATTGCATCGACTTGGCCTCCCTAATGATCCCGGTGAGACATTTGAAAGGATCTTGCCAGCAGCTCTACCAGAAAACCAGGTCTCCAAATGGAGTTTTGACTCTGGGTCATGTATGTTGTTCTTGGGGCTTGGACACAGATGCTGATGCGGTCTTGTGCCACCTACAATGGTTCTGTTTGGTCTGTTCTACACTGACCCTGAATGGCTTAGAGCACTACCACATGATGACTTCAAACTAAGCCTTGTTGCATCTTTCCCCAATGAGCCTGGACAAGAGCAAAGGGTGTCAAAGCACCTTCATTATCCCTTTGACAGTGTCCCTCAGGTCAAGTGCACAGAGCTTAGCACCAAGGCTCAGTGCCAGGACTTCTTGTGGAAGCACCTTCGGTCTCTCCTGGTCTGCTCTGGGCCCCAAAGTCCAGGATTCAGGCTGAGGAATCACCACTACTCAGTTCTCCCTCGGGGCCCCTGGGAAAAGACAGGGAGGTCTACAGGGCATCCCAGGCCTCTTGCAACTCATTTTAGAAAGGCCAGATCTACACAACAACCAGTACTACTTTTATACTGGGCCTCAATGGAGCACAACATTGAAGGCTTTTCCCAAGAAGGCCCAAGAACTACATTAGTGCCCCAAGGCGCTCATTCTAGGCCGCTTTCCCCCGCCCTTCCAGTGTGAAAAAAACGCCATTCGCAAACAAAGGCCCAAAAGAGCGTGACTGGCTGGTATGTTGCCCTCTGAGTGACCCCGCTCTCCAAGATACCTTTATTTTTTTGAAATATGGATTGTAAATTTCAAATACTTCTTCCTGTTCAAGTGGGATCACAACATCTTGCAGTTTGGCCACAATTGCCTCCAACTTGAGAACTTTTTACCTCAAACTACATCAAAGGACCCCTTTCATTTCTAATTCAGAAACCACTCTGGGGCCGGAATGCACTCTAATTTCATTAGCACCTGGTCTTGGTGGAACTTCATTCTCTACAAATCATGTCCATTCAGGTGGGGCTTCTTTCCTCTTGAAGGCTCTGTTGTACCCTGAGTATCTGAGGATAAATCCCTTGGATGAAGAGGACACCTCAGGAAACTTCTGACCCTAGAGCAGGTCTTTTCCAAGCAGCTAGTCACCCATCTATGTGATCAGTGACCTGGCCATGCATCAAGTCCAGAAGGGATGCCAGCAACTATTGATTTCACATTTCATGAACTCAAGGGAGGCAACAAATTCTCACGAGTCACCTGAGGAGGCCGAAGACTGTAAGCGTCTACTGACTGTTGCGTGCATTTTCACCTTCTTCTCCTTATCACCCATGAAAGCATGACATTTCCCAGTGAAGTGACATATGCTTCCACTCCAAAACGAATCTCAAGGCACTATGCATGCTTATACTTTTATGCACATTTCAGTCTTATACACCATAAGTGACCACATATTTTACACAAGTGTATGATTAGCCAGCAGATTTATTTCCTTAATTATTTTGCTTGTCCTTCACACACATTTTTCCTTGGTTCTTACTCCTTGTCAATTGATTGTTTTAATTAAAATCAACTGGCCCAGTCCTGAGTGCCTTCACAGGAGCACATTGAAAATAAAACTGATAGATAGATATGCAGAATAAAAAAAAATGAAAAACAAAAGAACAGTGCCAACTTGAAAGACCTACACATTTCTACCTATCTGTCTCAACAATTGCATCGAACTTGGCCTCCCTAATGATCCCGGTGAGACATTTGAAAGGATCTTGCCACAGCTCTACCAGAAAACCGGTCTCAAATGGAGTTTTGACTCTGGGTCAAGTATGTTGTTCTTGGGGCTTGGACACAGATTGATTATGCGGTCTTGTGCCACCTACAATGGTTCTGTTTGGTCTGTTCTACACTGACCCTGAATGGCTTAGAGCACTACCACATGATGACTTCAAACTAAGCCTTGTTGCATCTTTCCCCAATGAGCCTGGACAAGAGCAAAGGGTGTCAAAGCACCTTCATTATCCCTTTGACAGTGTCCCTCAGGTCAAGTGCACAGAGCTTAGCACCAAGGCTCAGTGCCAGGACTTCTTGTGGAAGCACCTTCGGTCTCTCCTGGTCTGCTCTGGGCCCCAAAGTCCAGGATTCAGGCTGAGGAATCACCACTACTCAGTTCTCCCTCGGGGCCCTGGGAAAAGACAGGGAGGTCTACAGGGCATCCCAGGCCTCTTGCAACTCATTTTAGAAAGGCCAGATCTACACAACAACCAGTACTACTTTTATACTGGGCCTCAATGGAGCACAACATTGAAGGCTTTTCCCAAGAAGGCCCAAGAACTACATTAGTGCCCCAAGGCGCTCATTCTAGGCCGCTTCCCCCGCCCTTCGAGTGTGAAAAAAAAACGCCATTCGCAAACAAAGGCCCAAAAGAGCATGACTGGCTGGTATGTTGCCCTCTGAGTGACCCCGCTCTCCAAGATACCTTTATTTTTTTGAAATATGGATTGTAAATTTCAAATACTTCTTCATGTTCAAGTGGGATCACAACATCTTGCATGTTGGCCACAATTGCCTCCAACTTGAGAACTTTTTACCTCAAACTACATCAAAGGACCCCTTTCATTTCTAATTCAGAAACCACTCTGGGGCCGGAATGCACTCTAATTTCATTAGCACCTGGTCTTGGTGGAACTTCATTCTCTACAAATCATGTCCCATTCAGGTGGGGCTTCTTTCCTCTTGAAGGCTCTGTTGTACCCTGAGTATCTGAGGATAAATCCCTTGGATGAAGAGGACACCTCAGGAAACTTCTGACCCTAGAGCAGGTCTTTTCCAAGCAGCTAGTCACCCATCTATGTGATCAGTGACCTGGCCATGCATCAAGTCCAGAAGGGATGCCAGCAACTATTGATTTCACATTTCATGAACTCAAGGGAGGCAACAAATTCTCACGAGTCACCTGAGGAGGCCGAAGACTGTAAGCGTCTACTGACTGTTGCGTGCATTTTCACCTTCTTCTCCTTATCACCCATGAAAGCATGACATTTCCCAGTGAAGTGACATATGCTTCCACTCCAAAACGAATCTCAAGGCACTATGCATGCTTATACTTTTATGCACATTTCAGTCTTATACACCATAAGTGACCACATATTTTACACAAGTGTATGATTAGCCAGCAGATTTATTTCCTTAATTATTTTGCTTGTCCTTCACACACATTTTTTCCTTGGTTCTTTCTCCTTGTCAATTGATTGTTTTAATTAAAATCAACTGGCCCAGTCCTGAGTGCCTTCACAGGAGCACATTGAAAATAAAACTGATAGATAGATATGCAGAATAAAAAAAATGAAAAACAAAAGAACAGTGCCAACTTGAAAGACCTACACATTTCTACCTATCTGGTCTCAACAATTGCATCGACTTGGCCTCCCTAATGATCCCGGTGAGACATTTGAAAGGATCTTGCCAGCAGCTCTACCAGAAAACCGGTCTCCAAATGGAGTTTTGACTCTGGGTCATGTATGTTGTTCTTGGGGCTTGGACACAGATGCTGATGCGGTCTTCTGCCACCTACAATGGTTCTGTTTGGTCTGTTCTACACTGACCCTGAATGGCTTAGAGCACTACCACATGATGACTTCAAACTAAGCCTTGTTGCATCTTTCCCCAATGAGCCTGGACAAGAGCAAAGGGTGTCAAAGCACCTTCATTATCCCTTTGACAGTGTCCCTCAGGTCAAGTGCACAGAGCTTAGCACCAAGGCTCAGTGCCAGGACTTCTTGTGGAAGCACCTTCGGTCTCTCCTGGTCTGCTCTGGGCCCCAAAGTCCAGGATTCAGGCTGAGGAATCACCACTACTCAGTTCTCCCTCGGGGCCCTGGAAAAAGACAGGGAGGTCTACAGGGCATCCCAGGCCTCTTGCAACTCATTTAAGAAAGGCCAGATCTACACAACAACCAGTACTACTTTTATACTGGGCCTCAATGGAGCACAACATTGAAGGCTTTTCCCAAGAAGGCCCAAGAACTACATTAGTGCCCCAAGGCGCTCATTCTAGGCCGCTTCCCCCGCCCTTCGTGTGTGAAAAAAACGCCATTCGCAAACAAAGGCCCAAAAGAGCGTGACTGGCTGGTATGTTGCCCTCTGAGTGACCCCGCTCTCCAAGATACCTTTATTTTTTTGAAATATGGATTGTAAATTTCAAATACTTCTTCCTGTTCAAGTGGGATCACAACATCTTGCAGGTTGGCCACAATTGCCTCCAACTTGAGAACTTTTTACCTCAAACTACATCAAAGGACCCCTTTCATTTCTAATTCAGAAACCACTCTGGGGCCGGAATGCACTCTAATTTCATTAGCACCTGGTCTTGGTGGAACTTCATTCTCTACAAATCATGTCCATTCAGGTGGGGCTTATTTCCTCTTGAAGGCTCTGTTGTACCCTGAGTATCTGAGGATAAATCCCTTGGATGAAGAGGACACCTCAGGAAACTTCTGACCCTAGAGCAGGTCTTTTCCAAGCAGCTAGTCACCCATCTATGTGATCAGTGACCTGGCCATGCATCAAGTCCAGAAGGGATGCCAGCAACTATTGATTTCACATTTCATGAACTCAAGGGAGGCAACAAATTCTCACGAGTCACCTGAGAGGCCGAAGACTGTAAGCGTCTACTGACTGTTGCGTGCATTTTCACCTTCTTCTCCTTATCACCCATGAAAGCATGACATTTCCCAGTGAAGTGACATATGCTTCCACTCCAAAACGAATCTCAAGGCACTATGCATGCTTATACTTTTATGCACATTTCAGTCTTATACACCATAAGTGACCACATATTTTACACAAGTGTATGATTAGCCAGCAGATTTATTTCCTTAATTATTTTGCTTGTCCTTCACACACATTTTTCCTTGGTTCTTACTCCTTGTCAATTGATTGTTTTAATTAAAATCAACTGGCCCAGTCCTGAGTGCCTTCACAGGAGCACATTGAAAATAAAACTGATAGATAGATATGCAGAATAAAAAAAATGAAAAACAAAAGAACAGTGCCAACTTGAAAGACCTACACATTTCTACCTATCTGCTCTCAACAATTGCATCGACTTGGCCTCCCTAATGATCCCGGTGAGACATTTGAAAGGATCTTGCCAGCAGCTCTACCAGAAAACCGGTCTCCAAATGGAGTTTTGACTCTGGGTCAAGTATGTTGTTCTTGGGGCTTGGACACAGATGCTGATGCGGTCTTGTGCCACCTACAATGGTTCTGTTTGGTCTGTTCTACACTGACCCTGAATGGCTTAGAGCACTACCACATGATGACTTGAAACTAAGCCTTGTTGCATCTTTCCCCAATGAGCCTGGACAAGAGAAAAGGGTGTCAAAGCACCTTCATTATCCCTTTGACAGTGTCCCTCAGGTCAAGTGCACAGAGCTTAGCACCAAGGCTCAGTGCCAGGACTTCTTGTGGAAGCACCTTCGGTCTCTCCTGGTCTGCTCTGGGCCCCAAAGTCCAGGATTCAGGCTGAGGAATCACCACTACTCAGTTCTCCCTCGGGGCCCTGGGAAAAGACAGGGAGGTCTACAGGGCATCCCAGGCCTCTTGCAACTCATTTTAGAAAGGCCAGATCTACACAACAACCAGTACTACTTTTATACTGGGCCTCAATGGAGCACAACATTGAAGGCTTTTCCAAGAAGGCCCCAAGAACTACATTAGTGCCCCAAGGCGCTCATTCTAGGCCGCTTCCCCTGCCCTTCCTGTGTGTGAAAAAAAAACGCCATTCGCAAACAAAGGCCCAAAAGAGCGTGACTGGCTGGTATGTTGCCCTCTGAGTGACCCCGCTCTCCAAGATACCTTTATTTTTTTTGAAATATGGATTGTAAATTTCAAATACTTCTTCATGTTCAAGTGGGATCACAACATCTTGCAGTTGGCCACAATTGCCTCCAACTTGAGAACTTTTTACCTCAAACTACATCAAAGGACCCCTTTCATTTCTAATTCAGAAACCACTCTGGGGCCGGAATGCACTCTAATTTCATTAGCACCTGGTCTTGGTGGAACTTCATTCTCTACAAATCATGTCCCATTCAGGTGGGGCTTCTTTCCTCTTGAAGGCTCTGTTGTACCCTGAGTATCTGAGGATAAATCCCTTGGATGAAGAGGACACCTCAGGAAACTTCTGACCCTAGAGCAGGTCTTTTCCAAGCAGCTAGTCACCCATCTATGTGATCAGTGACCTGGCCATGCATCAAGTCCAGAAGGGATGCCAGCAACTATTGATTTCACATTTCATGAACTCAAGGGAGGCAACAAATTCTCACGAGTCACCTGAGGAGGCCGAAGACTGTAAGCGTCTACTGACTGTTGCGTTGCATTTTCACCTTCTTCTCCTTATCACCCATGAAAGCATGACATTTCCAGTGAAGTGACATATGCTTCCACTCCAAAACGAATCTCAAGGCACTATGCATGCTTATACTTTTATGCACATTTCAGTCTTATACACCATAAGTGACCACATATTTTACACAAGTGTATGATTAGCCAGCAGATTTATTTCCTTAATTATTTTGCTTGTCCTTCACACACATTTTTTCTTGGTTCTTACTCCTTGTCAATTGATTGTTTTAATTACAATCAACTGGCCCAGTCCTGAGTGCCTTCACAGGAGCACATTGAAAATAAAACTGATAGATAGATATGCAGAATAAAAAAATGAAAAACAAAAGAACAGTGCCAACTTGAAAGACCTACACATTTCTACCTATCTGGTCTCAACAATTGCATCGACTTGGCCTCCCTAATGATCCCGGTGAGACATTTGAAAGGATCTTGCCAGCAGCTCTACCAAAAACCGGTCTCCAAATGGAGTTTTGACTCTGGGTCATGTATGTTGTTCTTGGGGCTTGGACACAGATGCTGATGCGGTCTTGTGCCACCTACAATGGTTCTGTTTGGTCTGTTCTACACTGACCCTGAATGGCTTAGAGCACTACCACATGATGACTTCAAACTAAGCCTTGTTGCATCTTTCCCCAATGAGCCTGGACAAGAGAAAAGGGTGTCAAAGCACCTTCATTATCCCTTTGACAGTGTCCCTCAGGTCAAGTGCACAGAGCTTAGCACCAAGGCTCAGTGCCAGGACTTCTTGTGGAAGCACCTTCGGTCTCTCCTGGTCTGCTCTGGGCCCCAAAGTCCAGGATTCAGGCTGAGGAATCACCACTACTCAGTTCTCCCTCGGGGCCCTGGGAAAAGACAGGGAGGTCTACAGGGCATCCCAGGCCTCTTGCAACTCATTTTAGAAAGGCCAGATCTACACAACAACCAGTACTACTTTTATACTGGGCCTCAATGGAGCACAACATTGAAGGCTTTTCCCAAGAAGGCCCAAGAACTACATTAGTGCCCCAAGGCGCTCATTCTAGGCCGCTTCCCCCGCCCTTCGTGTGTGAAAAAAAACGCCATTCGCAAACAAAGGCCCAAAAGAGCGTGACTGGCTGGTATGTTGCCCTCTGAGTGACCCCGCTCTCCAAGATACCTTTATTTTTTTGAAATATGGATTGTAAATTTCAAATACTTCTTCCTGTTCAAGTGGGATCACAACATCTTGCAGTTGGCCACAATTGCCTCCAACTTGAGAACTTTTTACCTCAAACTACATCAAAGGACCCCTTTCATTTCTAATTCAGAAACCACTCTGGGGCCGGAATGCACTCTAATTTCATTAGCACCTGGTCTTGGTGGAACTTCATTCTCTACAAATCATGTCCATTCAGGTGGGGCTTATTTCCTCTTGAAGGCTCTGTTGTACCCTGAGTATCTGAGGATAAATCCCTTGGATGAAGAGGACACCTCAGGAAACTTCTGACCCTAGAGCAGGTCTTTTCCAAGCAGCTAGTCACCCATCTATGTGATCAGTGACCTGGCCATGCATCAAGTCCAGAAGGGATGCCAGCAACTATTGATTTCACATTTCATGAACTCAAGGGAGGCAACAAATTCTCACGAGTCACCTGAGAGGCCGAAGACTGTAAGCGTCTACTGACTGTTGCATGCATTTTCACCTTCTTCTCCTTATCACCCATGAAAGCATGACATTTCCCAGTGAAGTGACATATGCTTCCACTCCAAAACGAATCTCAAGGCACTATGCATGCTTATACTTTTATGCACATTTCAGTCTTATACACCATAAGTGACCACATATTTTACACAAGTGTATGATTAGCCAGCAGATTTATTTCCTTAATTATTTTGCTTGTCCTTCACACACATTTTTCCTTGGTTCTTACTCCTTGTCAATTGATTGTTTTAATTAAAATCAACTGGCCCAGTCCTGAGTGCCTTCACAGGAGCACATTGAAAATAAAACTGATAGATAGATATGCAGAATAAAAAAAATGAAAAACAAAAGAACAGTGCCAACTTGAAAGACCTACACATTTCTACCTATCTGGTCTCAACAATTGCATCAATTTGGCCTCCCTAATGATCCCGGTGAGACATTTGAAAGGATCTTGCCACCAGCTCTACCAGAAAACCGGTCTCCAAATGGAGTTTTGACTCTGGGTCAAGTATGTTGTTCTTGGGGCTTGGACACAGATGCTTATGCCGTCTTGTGCCACCTACAATGGTTCTGTTTGGTCTGTTCTACACTGACCCTGAATGGCTTAGAGCACTACCACATGATGACTTCAAACTAAGCCTTGTTGCATCTTTCCCCAATGAGCCTGGACAAGAGAAAAAGGTGTCAAAGCACCTTCATTATCCCTTTGACAGTGTCCCTCAGGTCAAGTGCACAGAGCTTAGCACCAAGGCTCAGTGCCAGGACTTCTTGTGGAAGCACCTTCGGTCTCTCCTGGTCTGCTCTGGGCCCCAAAGTCCAGGATTCAGGCTGAGGAATCACCACTACTCAGTTCTCCCTCGGGGCCCTGGGAAAAGACAGGGAGGTCTACAGGGCATCCCAGGCCTCTTGCAACTCATTTTAGAAAGGCCAGATCTACACAACAACCAGTACTACTTTTATACTGGGCCTCAATGGAGCACAACATTGAAGGCTTTTCCCAAGAAGGCCCAAGAACTACATTAGTGCCCCAAGGCGCTCATTCTAGGCCGCTTCCCCCGCCCTTCGAGTGTGTGAAAAAAAAAACGCCATTCGCAAACAAAGGCCCAAAAGAGCGTGACTGGCTGGTATGTTGCCCTCTGAGTGACCCCGCTCTCCAAGATACCTTTATTTTTTTGAAATATGGATTGTAAATTTCAAATACTTCTTCATGTTCAAGTGGGATCACAACATCTTGCAGGTTGGCCACAATTGCCTCCAACTTGAGAACTTTTTACCTCAAACTACATCAAAGGACCCCTTTCATTTCTAATTCAGAAACCACTCTGGGGCCGGAATGCACTCTAATTTCATTAGCACCTGGTCTTGGTGGAACTTCATTCTCTACAAATCATGTCCATTCAGGTGGGGCTTCTTTCCTCTTGAAGGCTCTGTTGTACCCTGAGTATCTGAGGATAAATCCCTTGGATGAAGAGGACACCTCAGGAAACTTCTGACCCTAGAGCAGGTCTTTTCCAAGCAGCTAGTCACCCATCTATGTGATCAGTGACCTGGCCATGCATCAAGTCCAGAAGGGATGCCAGCAACTATTGATTTCACATTTCATGAACTCAAGGGAGGCAACAAATTCTCACGAGTCACCTGAGGAGGCCGAAGACTGTAAGCGTCTACTGACTGTTGCGTGCATTTTCACCTTCTTCTCCTTATCACCCATGAAAGCATGACATTTACCCAGTGAAGTGACATATGCTTCCACTCCAAAACGAATCTCAAGGCACTATGCATGCTTATACTTTTATGCACATTTCAGTCTTATACACCATAAGTGACCACATATTTTACACAAGTGTATGATTAGCCAGCAGATTTATTTCCTTAATTATTTTGCTTGTCCTTCACACACATTTTTCTTGGTTTCACTCCTTGTCAATTGATTGTTTTAATTACAATCAACTGGCCCAGTCCTGAGTGCCTTCACAGGAGCACATTGAAAATAAAACTGATAGATAGATATGCAGAATTAAAAAATGAAAAACAAAAGAACAGTGCCAACTTGAAAGACCTACACATTTCTACCTATCTGGTCTCAACAATGCATCGACTTGGCCTCCCTAATGATCCCGGTGAGACATTTGAAAGGATCTTGCCAGCAGCTCTACCAGAAAACCGTCTCCAAATGGAGTTTTGACTCTGGGTCATGTATGTTGTTCTTGGGGCTTGGACACAGATGCTGATGCGGTCTTGTGCCACCTACAATGGTTCTGTTTGGTCTGTTCTACACTGACCCTGAATGGCTTAGAGCACTACCACATGATGACTTCAAACTAAGCCTTGTTGCATCTTTCCCCAATGAGCCTGGACAAGAGAAAAGGGTGTCAAAGCACCTTCATTATCCCTTTGACAGTGTCCCTCAGGTCAAGTGCACAGAGCTTAGCACCAAGGCTCAGTGCCAGGACTTCTTGTGGAAGCACCTTCGGTCTCTCCTGGTCTGCTCTGGGCCCCAAAGTCCAGGATTCAGGCTGAGGAATCACCACTACTCAGTTCTCCCTCGGGGCCCTGGAAAAAGACAGGGAGGTCTACAGGGCATCCCAGGCCTCGTGCAACTCATTTTAGAAAGGCCAGATCTACACAACAACCAGTACTACTTTTATCCTGGGCCTCAATGGAGCACAACATTGAAGGCTTTTCCCAAGAAGGCCCAAGAACTACATTAGTGCCCCAAGGCGCTCATTCTAGGCCGCTTCCCCCGCCCTTCGTGTGTGAAAAAAACGCCATTCGCAAACAAAGGCCCAAAAGAGCGTGACTGGCTGGTATGTTGCCCTCTGAGTGACCCCGCTCTCCAAGATACCTTTATTTTTTTGAAATATGGATTGTAAATTTCAAATACTTCTCCTGTTCAAGTGGGATCACAACATCTTGCAGGTTGGCCACAATTGCCTCCAACTTGAGAACTTTTTACCTCAAACTACATCAAAGGACCCCTTTCATTTCTAATTCAGAAATTACTCTGGGGCCGGAATGCACTCTAATTTCATTAGCACCTGGTCTTGGTGAAACTTCATTCTCCACAAATCATGTCCATTCAGGTGGG
>JAKELJ010000020.1:246815-285859 GCA_025594165.1 Tamias sibiricus | reverse complement strand
ATTTCAAAAAAAAAAAGGTATCTGGAGAGCGGGGTCACTCAGAAGGGCAACATAACTCATCCAGTCATGGCTCTTTTGGCCTTTTTTTGCGAAAGCGTTTTTTTTCACACACGAAGGGCTGAGGAAAGCGGCTACGAATGAGCGACTCAACTTATACACACCTTGGGGCGTCTAAAGTAGCTAGGGCCCTTTTTTGGAACCTTTCAATGTGTGCTCCGATCGAAGGCCCAGTATAAAAGTAGTACTGGTTGTTGTGTAGATCTGCCCTTTCTAAAATGAGTTGGAACAGTCCTGGGATGCCCTGGAGCCCTCCCAGTGCTTTTCCCAGGGCCCCGAGGGAGAACTTAGTAGTGGTGAATCTCAGCCAGAATCTTTGGACATTGGGGCCCATGGCCGACCAGGAAGACAGAAGGTGCTTTCCTCACAAGAGTCATGGCACTGAGCCTTGTGGCTAAGCACCTGTGCACTTGACCTGAGTGGACACGTCAAAGGGATAATGAAGGTGCTTTGACACCCTTTGCTCTGTCCAGCGGCCTCATTGGGAAAGATCAACAAGGCATAGTTTGAAGTCATGATCATGCTGGTAGTTTCTGTAAGCCATTCATGATCAGTTGTAGAACAGACCAAACAGAACCATTGTAGGTGGCAGAAGACCGCATCAGCATCTTGTCCAAGGCCCAAGAAAAACATACATACCGAGATTCAAAACTCCATTTGGATACCGGTTTTCTGATAGAGCTGCTGGAAGATCCTTTCAATGTCTCACCGGGATCATTATGATCCAAGCGATGCAATTGTTGTGATCAGGATAGGTAGATATGTAGTAGGTCTTTCAAGTTGGCACTGTTCTTTTGTTTTTCATTTTTTAATTCTGTCGTATCTATCTATCAGTTTTATTTTCAATGTGCTCCTGTGAAGGCACGAGGACATGGCCAGTTCAATGTAATTAAAAAAAATCAATTTGACCATAGGAGTAAGAACCAAGTAACAATGTGTGTGAAATGACAAGCAAAATAATTAAGGAAATAAATCTGCTGCAATCTTACACATGCGAAAAATATGTGGTCACTTATGGTGTATAAGACTGAAATTGTGCATAATAAGTATAAGCATGCATAGGGCCTTGAGATTCGTTTAGGGTGGAGCTATATGTCACGTGTCACTGGGAATGTCTTGCTTTCATGGGTGGATAAGGGAGAAGAAGGTGAAAATGCACGCAACCGTCAGTTAACGCTTACAGTCTTCGCTCCACAGGTGAGTCGTTGAGAATTTGTTTGCCTCCTTGACTTCACGAATGTGAAATCAATACTTGCTGTCCATCCTTCTGGATCTTGATGCATTGGCCAGGTCACTGATCACGCAGATGGGTGACTAGCTGCTTGGAAAAGACCTGCTCTAGGGTCAAAGTTTCCTGAGGTGACCCTTCATCCAAGGGGATTTATTCCCCTCAGATACTCAGGGTACAACAGAGCCTTCAAGAGGAAAGAGAGCCCCACCTAATGGACATGATTGGTAGAGAAGTAAAGAGCCACCAAGACCAGGTGCTAATGAAATTAGAGTGCAATCCGGCCCCAGAGTGGTTTTCTGAATGAGAAATGAAAGGGTGGCTTTTGATGTAGTTTGAGTAAAAAAGTTCTCAAGTTGTGAGCAATTGTGCACCTGCAAGATGTTGTGATCCACTTGAACAGGAAGAAGTAGTTGAAATTTACCATCCATGTTTCAAAAAAATATAGGTATCTGGAGGAGCGGGGTCACTCAGAGGGCAATATACCCCATCACTCACTTTTGGCCTTTGTTTGCGAATTGCGTTTTTTTTTTCACACAGGAAGGGTGGTGGAAGCAGCCTAGAAGGAGCGACTTGGGCACTAATGTAGTTCTTGGGGCCTTCTTGGTGAAAGCCTTCCAAATTTGTGCTCCAATTGAGGCCCAGCTATAAAAGTAGTCCTGGTTGTTTTTGTAGATCTGGCCTTTCTCAAAAGAGTTGCAAGAGGGCCTGGGATGCCTGTAGACTCCCTGTCTATCCCAGGGCCCCGAAGGAGGAACTGGAGTAGTGGTGAATCCACAGCCTGAATCCTGGACTTTGGGGCCCAGATCAGACCAGGAGAGACCGAAGGTGCTTCCACAAGAAGTCCTGGCACTGAGCCTTGGTGCTAAGCTCTGTGCACATTTGACCTGAGGGACACTTGTCAAAGGGATAATGAAGGTGCTTTGACAACCTCTTGCTCTTGTCCAGCTCATTGGGGAAAGATGCAACATGGCTTAGTTTTCAAGTCATCATGTGGTAGTCGCTCTAAACCATTCAGGGTCAGTGTAGAAAGCAGAACAACAGAACCATTGAAGGTGGCACAAGACCGCATCACATCTGTGTCCAAGCCCCAAGAACAACATACGTGACACAGAGTCAAAACGCCCATTTGGAGACCTGTTTTTCAGGGAAGAAGCTGCTGGCAAGATCCTTTCAATGTCCTCACCGGATCATGAGGGAGGCCAAGTCGATGCAGTTGTTGAGAACAGATAGTTAGAAATGTGTAGGTCTATTCAAGTTGGGAACTGTTCTTTTGTATTTCATTTTTTAATTCTCCATATCGACTCTATCAGTTTTATTTTCCAATGTGCTCCTGTATAAGGCAGCTGAGGACTGTGCCAGTTGTTTATAAATAAACAATCAATTGAGAAGGAAGCAAAAAACCAAGGAAAAAGGTGTGGTGAGACAAGCAAAAATAATTCAGGAAATAAATCTGCTGGCAAATCAAATACTTGTGTAAAATTATGTGGGTCACTATGGTGTAAAAGACTGAAATGTGCATAAAAGTATACGCAATGCATAGTGCCTTGAATTCGTTTTGAGTGGAAACATATGTCACTTCCACTTGGAAATATCTGCTTTTTCTTGGGTGATAAGGAGAAGTAGAGGTGAAAATGCAAGCACGCAACTGGTTAGTAGACGCATGTTCATTCTTAATTCTTTGTCGCCTTCCTCAGGTGAGTCGTGAGAATGTGTTGCCGCTCCCTCTGAGTCACGAAATGTGAAATTTTCAATACTGCAGTCATCCCTTCTGGACTTGATGCATGGCAGGTCACTGATCACGCAGATGGTGACCCTAGCTGCTTGGGAAAAGACTTGCACCTAGGGTCCAGAAGTTTCCTGCAGGGTGTCCCCATCGTTCATCAAGGGATTTATCCTCAGATACTCAGGGTACATACAGCAGCCTTCAAGAGGAAAGTCAGCACCACCTGAAATGGACTTGATTTTTAGAGAAGGAAGGTTCCACCAAGACCAGGTGCTAATGAAAGTAGAGTGCATTCCGGCCCAGAGTGGTTTCTGAATTAGAAATGGGGGGGGTCAGGGGGGGGGGGTGAACATGGTGCATTGAAGTCAGAAATTTGAGGTAAAAAAGTTCTCAAGTTGGAGAGGCAATTGTGGCCAACCTGCAAGATGTTGTGTATCCCACTTTGAAAAGGAAAGAAGTATTTGAAATTTACAATCCATATTTTCAAAACTTAAAGGTGTATCCTTCTTGGAGAGCGGGGTCAATCAAGAAGGCAACATACAATGCCTGTGTCAACGGCCCCCCATTTTTTTCCCCTTTTGGGCCTTTGTTTGCGAATGGCACTTTTTTCACTCACTAAGGGTGGGGGAAGTGGGGCTAGAATGAAGCGCCATTGGGCACTAAAGTAGTATGTAGTTCTTGGGCCTTCTTGGGAAAAGCCTTCAATGTATATGTGCACCAATGAGGCCCAGAATTAAAGTAGTACATGGTTGTTGTGTAGTTTCTGGCCTTTCTCATATGAGTTGCAAGAGGCCTGGGATGCCCAGGTAGACCTCCCCTGTCTTTTCCATGGGCCCCGAGGGGAGAAACTGAGTAGGTGGTGAATTCCTCTGCCTGAATCAGGACTTTGGGGCCCAGAGCAGACCAGGAGAGAACGACGGTGCTTCCACAAGGACGTCGCTGGCACTGGAGCCTTTGTGCTAAGGCTCTGGTTGCACTTGACCTGAGGGACACTGTCAAAGGGATAATGAAAGGTGCATTGAACACCTATGCTCTTGTTCCGAAGCTCATTGGGGAAGGAAAGATGACAAATGGGCTTAGTTTCAAGTCATCATGTGGTAGTGCTCCTAAACCAATTCAGGGTCAGTGTTATGAACAGAACAATCAGATACCAGTGTTAGGTGGCACAAGACCCGCATCAGCATCTGTGTCCAAGCCCCAAGAAACCACAGTACGTGACCCATAGTCAAAACTCCATTTGGAGACCGGTTATTTGTGTCGAGGCTGCGTGCAAGATCCTTTCAAATGTCTTCACCGGGATCCTGAGGGAGGCCAAGTCGATGCAAGATGTTGAGACCAGCTAGGTAGAAAATGTGTAGGTCTTTCAAAGTTGGCACTGTTCTTTTTGTTTTTCATTTTTTTTATTATGCATATCGATCTTTCTCAGGTTTATTTTCTAATGTGCTCTCTGTGAAGGACACTGATGCACTCGTGCCCAGTTGGTTGTATTTAAAACAATCAATTGAGAAGGAGAGTAAATACCAAGGAAAAAATGTGTCGTGCAAGGGCAAAGCAAAATAATTAAGGAAATAAATCTGCTGTGCCAACATCATACACTTGTGTAATATATGTTTGGTCAATTATGGTGTATACAGACTGAAATGTTAGGTGCTTAATAAGTATAAGCATGCATAGTTGCCTGTGAGGATTCGTTTTTGGATGTGGAAATAAAAATGTCACTTCACGAGAAATTCATCTTGCTTTCTTGGGTGCATAGGAGAAGAAGGTGAAAATGCAACATCAATCGGCAGTAGACGCTTCCAGTGCATTTTCGGCCCTCCTCAGGTGAGTAGTGAGACATTGGTTGCAATCCCTTTGAGTTCATGAAATGTTGAAAATCAATACTTTGCTGTCCATCCCTTCTGGAATTGATGGCATCGGCCAGGTCACTGAATCACGTTGTTGGGTGGGACTAGCTTGCTTGGAAAAGACCCTGCTCTAGGGTCAGAAGTTTCCTGAGGTGTCCCCTCTTCATCCAAGGGATTTTTCTCAGATACTCAGGGTACAAACAAGAGCCTTCAAGAGGAAAGAAGCCGCACCTGAAATTGGACCATGGTTTTGTAGAGTTTGAAGTGTTCACCAAGACCAGGATGCTAATGAAATTTAGAGTGCATTCCGGCCCCAGGTGGTTTCTGAATGCGAAGAATGTAATGGGGTGCTGTTGCTTGTTATAGTTTGAAGTAAAAAGTTCTCAAGTTGGAGGCAATTTGTGGCCAACCTGTAAGATGTTGAGATCCCACTTGAAACAGGAAAGACGTATTTGAAATTTACAAACCCATATTTCAAAAAAAAATAGGTTTCTTGGAGAGCGGGGTCACTCCTGAGGCGCTCAACATACCAGCCCAGTCATGCTCTTTTGGGCCTTTTGTTTGCGAAAGGCGTTTTTTTCACAACACGAAGGGCTGTGGAGAGCGGCCCTAGAATGTGAGACGTTGGGGCGGCTAAATGTAGCTATTGGGGCTTTTTTGGAAAAATCCGTTCAATGTTGTGCTCCGATGAGGCCCAGTATATAAAAGTACTAGTTACTGGTATGTTGTGTACGATATTGCCCTTTCTTAAATGAGTTGGTGGAACAGGCCTGGGTATGCGCACTGGAGACCTCCCTGTCCTTTTCACCATGGACCCGGCTGAGCGAGATCATTAGTAGTGGCGTGAGTCCGTCAGCCTGAATCTTGGACTTTAGGGGCCCAGGGCTGACCAGGACGTAGACAGAAGTGTGCTTCCTAACATAGAACCAGTCCTAGGCACTCGTGCCTTGGTGCTAAAGCTCTGTGCACTTGACCTGAGGGAGCACTGTCAAAGGGAATACATGGAAGGTGCTTTGACCACCCTGTTGCTCATTGTACTGCAGGCTCATTGGTAAAGATGTCAACACGGCTTAGTTTGAAGTCATTCATGTGTGGTAGCTTCTGTAAGCCATTCAGGATCAGTGGAGAAACAGGATCCTAACAGAACCATTGTAGGTGGCAGAAGACCGCATCAGCATCTGTGTCCAAGCCCCAAGAAAAAAAAACATACATGAGCCTAGATTCAAAACTCCATTTGGATTACCGGTTTTTCTGATAGAGCTGCTGTCAAGCTCCTTTCAAATTGTCTCACTCGGGATACAATTAGGGACGTGCCAAGTTCGAGTGCAATTTGTTGAGATCCAGTATAGGTAGATATGTGTAGGTCTTTCAAGTTGGCACTGTTCTTTTGTTTTTCATTCTTTTAATTCTGCGTATCTATCTATCAGTTTTTATTTTCAATGTGCTCCTGTGAAGGCACTGAGGACTGGGCCAGTCAATGTAATTTAAAAAATCAATTGACAAGGAGTAAGAACCAAGGGGGAAAAATGTTGTGAAGGACAAGCAAAAATAATTAAGGAAATAAATCTGCTGGCTAATCATACACTTGCGAAAAATATGTGGTCACTTATGTGTATAAGACTGAAATGTGCATAAAAGTATAAGCATGCATAGGGCCTTGAGATTCGTTTTGGGGTGGGAAGCATATGTCCACTTCACTGGGAAATGTCATGCTTTCATGGGTGATAAGGAGAAGAAGGTGATTAAATTGCAACGCAAAACGTCAGTAGACGCTTTACAGTCTTCGGCCTCCTCAGGTGAGTCGTGAGAATTTTGTTGCCTCCCCTTGACTTCACGAATGTGAAATCAATACTTGCTGTCATCCCTTCTGGACTTGATGCATGGCCAGGTCACTGATCACGCAGGATGGGTGACTAGCTGCTTGGAAAGACCTGCTCTAGGGTCAGAAGTTTCCTGAGGTGTCCTCCTTCATCCAAGGATTTATCCTCAGATACTCAGGGTACAACAGAGCCTTCAAGAGGAAAGAAGCCCCACCTGAGGATGGACATGATTTGTAGAGGAAGGAAGTTCCACCAAGACCAGGTGCTAATGATAACTAGAGTGCATTCCGGCCCCCAGAGTGGTTTCTGAATGAGAAATGAAAGGGGTGCTTTGATGTAGTTTGAGGTAAAAAGTTCTCAAGTTGGAGGCAATTGTGGCCAAACTGCAAGATGTTGTGATCCCACTTGAACAGGAAGAAGTAATTTGAAATTTACAATCCAATATTTTCAAACAAAATAAAGGTATCTTGGAGAGCGGGGGGTCACTCAGAGGGCAATATACCCAGCCAGTCAACTCTACTTTTGGGCCTTTGTTTGCGAATGGCGTTTTTTTTTTCACACAGGGAAGGGTTGGGGGAAGCAGACTAGAATGAGCGCCTTGGGGCACTAATGTAGTTCTTGGGCCTTCTTGGGAAAAGCCTTCAATGTTGTGCTCCATTGAGGCCCAGTATAAAAGTAGTACTTGGTTGTTTTGTAGATCTGGCCTTTCTCAATGAGTTGCAAGAGGCCTGGGATGCCTGTAGACCTCCTGTCTTTTCCAGGGCCCCGAAGGAGAAAACTGAGTAGTGGTGAATCCTCAGCCTGAATCCCTGGACTTTGGGGCCCAGAGCAGACCAGGAGAGACCGAAGGTGCTTCCACAAGAAGTCCTGGCACTGGAGCCTTGGTTGCTAAGCTCTGTGCACTTCGACCTGAGGGACACTGTCAAAGGGATAATGAAGGTGCTTTTGACACCCTTTGCTCTTGTCCAGGCTCATCTGGGGAAAGTATGCAACATGGCTTTGTTTCAAGTCATCATGTGGTAGTGCTCTAAAACCATTCAGGGTCAGTGTATGAACAGAACAAACAGAACCATTGTAGGTGGCACAAGACCGCTCAGCATCTGTGTCCAAGCCCCAAGAACAACCATACGTGATCAGAGTCAAAACTCCATTTGGAGACCGGTTGTTCGGGAAGAGCTGCTGGCAAGATCCTTTCAAAATGTCTCACCGGGATCATGAGGGAGGCCAAGTCGATGCAAATTGTTGAGACACAGATAGGTAGAAATGTGTAGGTCTTTCAAGTTGGGACTTGTTCTTTTGTATTTCATTTTTTAATTCTCCATAATCGATCTATCGAGTTTTATTTTCAATGTGCTCCTGTTAAGGCAGCTGAGGACTGTGTCCAGTTGGTTTTAATTAAAACATCATTGAGAAGGAGCAAAAACCAAGGAAAAAATGTGTGTGAAGGACAAGCAAAATAATTCAGGAATATAAATCTCGCTGGCAAATCATATACTTGTGTAAAAATATGTGGTCACTTATGGTGTATAAGACTGAATTGTGCATAAAAGTATAAGCATGCATAGTGCCTTGAGATTCGTTTTGGGAGTGGAAACATATGTCACTTCACTTGGAAATATCATGCTTTCTTGGGTGATAAGGAGAAGAAGGTGAAAATGCACGCAAACTGTTAGTAGACGCTTCCATTCTTCGGCCTCCTCAGGTGATGTCGTGTGTAGAATTTGTTGCCTCCCTTGAGTTCACGAAATGTGAAATCAATACTTGCTGTCATCCCTTCTGGACTTGATGCATTGGCCAGGTCACTGATCTACGCAGATGGGTGGACAAAGCTGCTTGGAAAAGACGACCTGCTCTAGGGTCAGAAGTTTCCTGAGGTGATCCTCTTCATCCAAGGGATTTATCCTCAGATACTCAGGGTACAACAGAGCCTTCAAGAGGGAAAGAAGCCCCACCTGAAATGGACATGATTTTTAGAGAAGGAAGTTCCACAAGACCAGGTGCTAATGAAAATTAGAGTTGCATTCCGGCCCAGAGTGGTTTCTTGAATTAGAAATGAAAGGGGTGCTTTGATGTAGTTTGAGGTAAAAGTGTCTCAAGTTGGAGGCAATTGTGGCCAACCTGCAAGATGTTGTGAATCCCACTTGAAACAGGAAGAAGTATTTGAAATTTACAATCCATAATTTCAAAAAAATAAAGGTATCTTGGAGAGCTGGGGTCACTCAGAAGGCAACATACCAAGCCTGTCAAGCTCTTTTGGGCCTTTGTTTGCGAATGGCATTTTTTTCACACACACGAGGGTGGGGGAAGTGGACCTAGAATGTCGCGCCTTGGGGCACTAATGTAGTTCTTGGGCCCCTTCTTGGGAAAAAGCCTTCAATGTTGTGTGCTCCATTGAGGCCCAGAATAAAAGTAGTACTGGTTGTTGTGTAGATCTGGCCTTTCTCAAAGAGTTGCAAGAGGCCTGGGATGCCCTGTAGACCTCCCTGTCTTTTTCCCTGGGCCCCGAGGGAGAACTGAGTAGTGTGAATCCTCAGCGCTGAATGAATCCTGGACTTTGGCCCAGAGCAGACCAGGAGAAGACCGAAGGTGCTTCCACAAGAAGTCCTGGCACTTGAGCTTGGTGCTAAGCTCTGTGCACTTGACCTGAGGGACACTGTCAAAGGGATAATGAAGGTGCTTTGACACCCTTTGCTCTTGTCCAGGCTCATTGGGGAAAGATGCAACATGGCTTAGATTCAAGTCATCATGTGGTAGTGCTCTAAACCATTCAGGGTCAGTGTAGAACAGAACAAACAGAACCATTGTAGGTGGCACGAAGACCGCATCAGCATCTGTGTCCCAAGCCCAAGAACAACATACGTGACCCAGAGTTATCAAAACTCCAGTTTGGAGACCGGTTTTCTGGTAGAGCTGCTGGGCAAGATCCTTTCAAATGGTCTCACCCTGGGATCATTAGGGAGGGCCCAAGTCGATGCAATTGTTGAGGACCAGAGATAGCGTAGAAATGTGTAGGTCTTTCAAGTTGGCACTGTTCTTTTGTTTTTTCATTTATTTAATTTTCTGCATATCGATCTATCAGTTTTATTTTCAGATGTGCTCCCTGTGAAGGCACTGAGGACTGTGCCAGTTGGTTGTAATTAAAACAATCAATTGCGAAGGAGTAAAAACCAAGGAAAAATGTGTGTGAAGGGCAAGCAAAATAATTAAGGAAATAAATCTGCTGGCAAATCATACACTTGTGTAAAATATGTGGTCACTTATGGTGTTATAAGACTGAAATGTGCATAAAAGTATAAGCAATGCAATAGTGCCTTGAGATTCGTTTTGGAGTGGAAAAACATATGTCACTCTTCACTTTAGAAATATCATGCTTTCTTGGGTGATAAGGAGAAGAAGGTGAAAATGCACACAATCGTCATTAGACGCTTCCATGTCTTCGGCCCTCCTCAGGTGAGTCGTGAGAATTTGTTGCCTCCCTTGAGTTTCATGAAATGTGAAATCAATACTTGCTGTCATCCCTTTATCTGGACTTGATGCATGGCCAGGTCACTGATCACGTAGACTATGGGTGAATAGCTGCTTGGAAAGACCTGCTCTAGGGTCAGAAGTTTACTGAGGTGTCCTCTTCATCCAAGGGATTTATCTCAGATACTCAGGGTACCAACAGAGCCTTCAAGAGGGAAAGAAGCCGCACCTGAATGGGACATGTATTTGTAGAGAAGGAAGTTCCACCAATGACCAGGTGCTAATGAAATTAGAGAGGCATTCCGGCCCCGAGTGGTTTCTGAATGAGAAATGGAAAGGGGTGCTTTGCTGTAGTTTGAAGTAAAAAGTTCTCAAAGTTGGAGGCAATTGTGGGCCAAACCTGTAAGAATGTTGAGATCCACTTGACACAGGAAGGACGTATTTGAAAATTTACCAACCCATATTTTCAAAAAAAAATAAAGGTATCTTGGAGAGCGGGGTCACTCAGATGGGCAACATTACCAGCCAGTCATGCTCTTTTGGGCCTTTTTTTGCGAAAGGCGTTTTTTTTTCACACACGGAAGGCTGAGGAGAGCGGCCTAGAATGAGCGAACTTGGGCGCTAATGTAGCTATTGGGCTTTTTTGGAAAAACACTTCAATGTTGTGCTTCCGATGAGGCCCAGTTATAAAAGTAGTACTGGTTGTTGTGTAGATCTGCCCCTTTCTAAAATGAGTTGGGAACAGGCCTGGGATGCCTGGAGACCTCCCTGTCTTTTCCCAGGGCCCGAGGGAGAACTTAGTAGTGGTGAATCCTCAGCCTGAATCTTGGACTTTGGGGCCCAGGGCAGACCAGGAGAGACAGAAGGTTGCTTCCACAAGAAGTCCTGGCACTGAGCCTTGGTGCTAAGCTCGTGTGCACTTGACCTCGAGGAAGACACTGTCAAAGGGATAATGAAGGTGCTTTGACACCCCTTTGCTCTTGTCCGAGGCTCATTGGGGAAAGATGCAACAAGGCTTAGTTTGAAGTCTCATGTGGTAGGTTCTGTAAGCCATTCAGGATCAGTGTAGAAAACAGCCCCAAACATAAACATTGTAGGTTTGGCAGAAGACTACGCATCAGCATCTGTGTCCAAGGCCCAAGAAAAAACATAACATGACCGAGATTCAAAACCCCATTTTGGATACCGGTTTTTTCATGATTAGAGGCTGCTGGCAAGATCTTTCAAATGTCTCACCGGGATCATTAGGGAGGCCAAGTCGATGCAGATTGTTGAGATCAGATAGGTAGGGATATTGTGTAGGTCTTTCAAGTTGGCACTGTTCTTTTGTTTTTCATTTTTTAATTCTGCGTATCTATCTATCAGTTTTATTTTCAATGTGCTCCTGTGAAGGCACTGAGGAACTGGGCCAGTTCAATGTAATTAAAAAAAATCAATTGACAAGGAGTAAGAAACCAAGGAAAAATGTGTGTGAAGGACAAGAGCAATGAAAATAATTAAGGAAATAAATCTGCTGGCTAATCATACACTTGCGAAAAATATGTGGTCACTTATGGTGGTATAAGACTGAAATGTGCATAAAAGTATAAGCATGCATAGGGACCTTGAGATTCGTTTTGGGGTGGAAGACATATGTCACTTCACTGGGAAATGTCATGCTTTCATGGGTGATAAGGAGGAAGAGAGGTGAAAATGCACGCAAAACCGTCAGTAGACGCTTACAGTCTTCGGCCATCCTCAGGTGAGTCGTGAGAATTTGTTGCTCCCTTGAGTTCATGAAATGTGAAATCAATACTTGCTGTCATCCCTTTTGGACTTGATGCATGGCTATGTCACTGATGCACATAGATGGGTGACTAGCTGCTTGGAAAAGACCTGCTCTAGGGGTCAGGAAGTTTCCTGAGGTGTCCTCTTTCATCCAAGGGATTTATCCACAGATAACTCAGGGTACAACAGGAGCCTTCAAGAGGAAAGAAGCCCCACCTGAATGGACATGATTTGTAGAGAAGGAAGTTCCACCAAGACCCAGGTGCTAATGTGAAATTAGAGTGCATTCCGGCCCCAGAAGTGGTTTTCTGAATTTTAGAAATGAAAGGGGTGCTTTGATGTAGTTTGAGGTAAAAGTTCTCAAGTTGAGGCATTGGTATGAGTATGGCCAACCTGTAAGATGTTGTGATCCCACTTGAACAGGAAGAAGTATTTGAAAGTTTACAATCCATATTTCAAAAAAAATAAAGGTATCTTGGAGAGCGGGGTCAATCAGAGGGCAACCTATACAGACCAGTCATGCTCTTTTTGGGCCTTTTTTGTGAATGGCGTTTTTTCAACACACGAAGGGTGGGGGAAGCGGCCTAGAATGAGCGCCTTGTGGCACTAATGTAGCTATTGGGCTTTTTTGTGAAAAACCTTCAATGTTGTGCTATGATGAATCCCAGTATAATAAAAGTAGTACTGGTTGTTGTTTAGATCTGCCCTTTATTCTAAAAATGTGTTGGAAACAGGCCTGGGATACCCTGGAGACCTCCCTGGTCTTTTCCCAGGCCCCGAGGGAGAACTTAGTAGTGGTGAATCCTCAGCCTGATTCTTGGACTTGGGGCCCAGGGCAGACCAGGACGAGACAGAAGGTGCCTTCCACAAGAAGTCCTGGCACTGAGCCTTGGTGCTAAGCTCTGTGCACTTGACCTGAGGGACACTGGCAAAGGGATAATGTAAGGTGCTTTGACACCCTTTTGCTCATTGTCCCGGCTCATTGGGAAGATGCAACAAGGCTTAGTTTGAAGTCATCATGTGGTAGTTCTGTAAGCCATTCAGGGTCAGTGTAGAACAGACCAAACAGACACCATTGTAGGTGCAGAAGACCGCATCAGCCCATCTGTGTCCAAGGCCCCAAGAAATAACATACATGACGCGGATTTCAAAAACTCCATTTGGATACCGGTTTTCTGATAGAGCTGCTGGCAAGATCCTTTCAAATGTCTCACCGGGATCATTTTGGGGAGGCCAAGTCGATGCAATTGTTGAGAATCAGATAGGTAGATATGTGTTGGTCTTTCAAGTTGGCACTGTTCTTTTGTTTTTCATTTTTTAATTCTGCGTATCTATCTATCAGTTTTATTTTCAATGTGCTCCTGTGAAGGCACTGAGGACTGGCCAGTTCAAAAAATGTAATTAAAACAATCACTTGACAAGGATGTAAGAACCAAGGAAAAAATGTGTGTGTGAAGGACAAGCAAAATAATTAAGGAAATAAATCTGCTGGCTAATTCATACACTTGCGAAAAATATGTGGTCACATATGGTGTATAAGACTGAAATGTGCATAAAAGTATAAGCATGCATAGTGCCTGAGATTCGTTTTGGGGTGGAGCCATATGTCACTTCACTGGGAAATGTCATGCTTTCATGGGTGATAAGGAGGAAGAAGGTGAAAATGCACGCAACCGTCAGTAGACGCTTACAGTCTTCGAGCCTCCTCAGGTGAGTCGTGAGAATTTGTTGCCTCCCTTGACTTCACGAATGTGAAATCAATACTTGCTGTCATCCCTTCTGGACTTGATGCATGGCCAGGTCCACTGATCACGCAGATGGGTGACTAGCTGCTTGGAAAAGACCTGCTCTAGGGTCAGAAGTTTTCTGAGGTGTCCTCTTCATCCAAGGGATTTATCCTCAGATACTCAGGGTACAAACAGAGCCTTCAAGAGGAAAGAAGCCCCACCTGTCAATGGACATGATTTGTAGAGAAGGAAGTTCCACCAAGACCAGGTGCTAGTGAAATTAGAGTGCATTAGGGACCCAGAGTGGTTTCTGATGAGAAAATGAAAGGGGTGCTTTTGATGTAGTTTGAGGTAAAAAGTTCTCAGTTGGAGGCAATTGTGGCCAAAACCTGCAAGATGTTGTGATCCCACTTGAACAGGAAGAAATGTATTTGAAATTTACAATCCATATTTCAAAAAAAATAAAGGTATTTGGAGAGCGGGGTCACTCAGAGGGCAATATACCAGCAGCAGTCCCCACGCTCTTTTGGGCCTTTGTTTGCGAATGGCGTTTTTTTTTCACACAGGAAGGGTGGGGGAAGCAAAGCCTAGATATGAGCGCCTTGGGGCAACTAATGTAGTTCTTGGGCCTTCTTGGGAAAAGCCTGTCAATGTTTGTGCTCCGATTTGAGGACCCCAGTATAGTAAGTAGTTTTGTATACTGGTTGTTTTGTAGATCTGGCCTTTCTCAAATGAGTTGCAAGAGGCCTGGGATCCCCTGTAGACCTCCCTGTCTTTTCACCAGGCCCCGAGGGAGAACTGAGTAGTGGGTGGTGAATCCTCAGCCTGAATCCTGGACTTTGGGGCCAGAGCAGACCAGGAGAGACCGAAGGTGCTTCACAAGAAGTCCTGGCACTGAGCCTTGGTGCTAAGCTCTGTGCACTTGACCTGAGGGACACTGTCAAAGGGATAATGAAGGTGCTTTGACACCCCTTTGCTCTTGTCCAGGCTCATTGGGGAAAGATGCAACATGGCTTAGTTTCAAGTCATCATTGTGGTAGTGCTCTAAACCATTCAGGGTTCAGTGTAGAACAGACCAAACACGAACCATTGTAGGTGGCACAAGACCGCATCAGCATCTGTGTCCAAGCCCAAGAACAACATACCCGTGACCCAGAGTCAAAACTCCATTTGGAGAGGGGCCGTTTCGGGTTTTCGGGGGTAGAGCTGCTGGGGGGGGGGTGGCAGGGGGGGGGGGGGGGAGGGGGGGGGGTGGGCGGGCAAGATGGCCTTTCAGGGGGGGCTGGGGGGGGTTTGTTTTGTGTGGGTTTTTTTGTTTTTTTTGTTGTTGTTGTTGTGGTGGTTGGGGGGGTGTGGTTGTTGGGGTGGTTCCCCCCCCCCCCCCCCCCCCTTTTTTTTTTTGGGGGGTCGGGGGGGGGGGTGCGGGGGGTGTTGGGTGGGGGGGTTGTCTTACACCACAACCTGGGGGGGGGGGGGGGGTTGGGGGGGGGTGGGGGGGTGGGGTGGGGGTGGGGTGGGGGGGCTGGCAAGATCCTTTCAAATGGTCTTACCGGATCATTAGGGAGGCCAAGTCGATGCAATTGTTGAGACCAGATAGGTAGAAATGTGTAGGTCTTTCAAGTTGGCACTGTTCTTTTGTTTTTCATTTTTTTAATTCCTGCATATCGATCTATCAGTTTTTATTTCATGTGCTTCCTGTGAAGGCACTGAGGTACTGTGCCAGTTGGTTGTAATTAAAACAATCAATTGAGAAGGAGTAAAAACCACAGGAAAAATGTGTGTGAAGGACAAGCAAAATAAATTAAGGAAATAATTCTGGTTTCTGCTGGCAAATCATACACTTGTGTAAAATATGTGGTCACTTATGGTGTATAAGACTGAAATGTGCATAAAAGTTATAAGCATGCATAGTGCCTTGAGATTCGTTTTGGAGTGGAAACATTTGTCACTTTCACTGGGAATTATTCATGCTTTCTTGGGTGATGAAGGAGAAGAAGGTGAAAATGCACGCAACAGTCAGTAGACGCTTCCATTCTTCGGACTCCTCAGGTGAAGTCCGTCGAGAATTTGTTGCCTCCCTTGAGTTCGACGAAATGTGAAATCAATACTTGCTGTCATCCCTTCTGGACTGATAGCATGGGCCAGGGTCACTGATTACGCAGATGGGTGACCTAGGCTGCTGGAAAAGACCTGCTCTAGGGTCACGAAGTTTCCTGAGGTGTCCTCTTCCATTCAAGGGATTTATCCTCAGATACTCAGGGTACAACAGAGCCTTCAAGAGGAAGAAGGCCCCACCTGAATGGACATGATTTTAGATAAGGAAGTTCCACCAAGAAGGTAGCTAATGAAAAATTAGAGTGCTTTTCCGTCCCAGAGTGGTTTCTGAATGAGAAATGAAAGGGGTGCTTTGATGTAGTTTGAGGTAAAAAGTTCTCAAGTTGGAGGCAATTGTGGCCAACCTGCAAGATGTTGTGATCACACTTGAACAGGAAGAAGTATTTTGAAAATTACTATTCCATATTTCAAAAAAAAATAAAGGTATCTTGGAGAGCGGGGTCACTCAGAGGGCAACATACCAGCCAGATTCATGCTCTTTTGGGCCTTTGTTTGCGAATCGCGTTTTTTTCACACACGAAGGGCGGGGGGAAGCAGCCTAGAATGAGCGCCTTGTGGCACTAATGTAGTTCTTGGGCCTTCTGGGAAAAGGCCTTCAATGTTGTGCTCCATTGAGGCCCAGTATAAAAGTAGTACTGGTTGTTGTGTAGATCTGGCCTTTCTAAAATGAGTTGCAACGGAGGCCTGGGATCGACCCCTGTAGAATAACTCCCTGTCTGTTTCCCAGGGCCCCGAGGGAGAACTGAGTATTGGTGATTCCTCAGCCTGAATCCTTGGACTTTGGCGCCCAGAGAAGACCAGGACGAGAGACCGACGGTGCTTACCACAAGAAGTCGTGGCACTGAGCCTTGGTGCTAAGCTACTGTGCACATGACCTGAGGGACACTGTCAAAGGGATAATGAAGGTGCTTTGACACCCTTTGCTCTTGTCCAGGCTCATTGGGGAAAGATGCAAACAAAGGCTTAGTTTCAAGTCATCATGTGGTAGTGCTTTAAACCATTCAAGGGTCAGTGTAGAACAGAACAAAACAGAACCATTGTAGGTGGCACAAGACCGCATCAGCATCTGTGTCCAAGCCCCACAAGAACAACATACGTGACCCAGAGTCAATAAAACTCCCATTTTGGAGACCGGTTTTCTGGTAGAGCTGCTGGCAAGATCCTTTCAAATGTCTCACCGGGATCATTAGGGAGGCGCAAAAGTCGATGCAATTGTTGAGACCAGATAGGGTAGAAATGTGTAGGTCTTTCAAGTTGGCACTGTTCTTTTGTTTTTCATTTTTTTATTCTGCATATCTATCTATCAGTTTTATTTTCAATATGGTCCTTGTTGAAGGCACTCAGGACTGGGCCAGTTGATTGTAATTAAAACAATCAATTGAGAAGGAGTGAGAGAACAAGGAAAAATGTGTGTGAAGGACAAGCGAAAATAATTAAGGAAATAAATCTGCTGGCAAATCATACACTTGTGTAAAAATATTCGTCATTTATGTGTATAAGACAGAAATGTGCATAAAAGTATAAGCATGCATTAGTGCCTTGAGATTCGTTTTGGGGTGGAAGCATATGTCACTTCACTGGGAAATGTCATGCTTTCATGGGTGATAAGGAGAAGAAGGTGAAAATGCACGCAACCGTCAGTAGACGCTTACAGTCTTCGGCCTCCTCAGGTGAGTCGTGAGAATTTGTTGCCTCCCTTGAGTTCATGAAATGTGAAATCCATAGTTGCTGTCATCCCTTCTGGACTTGATGCTATGGCCAGGTCACTGATCACATAGATGGGTGACTAGCTGCTTGGAAAAGACCTGCTCTAGGGTCAGAAGTTTCCTGAGGTGTCCTCTTCATCCAAGGATTTATCCTCAGATACTCAGGGTACAACAGAGCCTTCAAGAGGAAAGAAGCCCCACCTGAATGGACATGATTTGTAGAGAAGGAAGTTTCCACCAAGGACCAGGTGCTAATGAAATTAGAGTGCATTCCAGGGCCCCAGAAGTGGTTTCTGAATGAGAAATGAAAGGGGTGCTTTGATGTAGTTTGAGGTAAAAAGTTCTCAAGTGGAGGCAATTGTGTGCCAACCCTGCAAGATGTTGTGATCCCACTTGAACAGGAAGAAGTATTTGAAATTTACAATTCCATATTTCAAAAAAAAAATAAAGGTATCTTTGAGAGCGCGGGGTCACTCAGAGAGGCAACATACCAGCCAGTCACGGCTCTTTTGGGCCTTTGTTTGCGAATGGCGTTTTTTTTTTCACACACGAAGGGCGGGGGACTGTCGGCACCCCTAGAATGAGCGCCTTGTGGCACTAATGTAGCTTCTTGGGCCTTCTTGGGAAAAGCCTTCAATGTTGTGCTCCATTGAGGCCCAGTATAAAAGTAGTACTGGTTGTTGTGTAGATCTGGCCTTTCTAAAATGAGTTGCACGAGGCCTGGGATCCCCTGTAGAACTCCCTGTCTTTTCCCAGGGCCCCGAGGGAGAACTGAAGTATTGGTGATGTCCTCAGCCTGAATCCTGGACTTTGGGCCCAGAGCAGACCAGGAGAGACCGAAGGTGCTTCCACAAGAAGTCGTGGCACTGAGCCTTGGGTGTTAAGCTCTGTGCACTTTGACACTGAGGGACACTGTAAAAGGGATAAATGAAGGTGCTTTGACACCCTTTGCTCTTGTCCAGGGACTCATTGGGAAAGATGCTAAAACAAGGCTTAGTTTTCAAGTCCATCATGTTGGTAGTGCTTTAAACCATTCAGGGTCAGTGTAGAACAGAACAAACAGAACCATTGTAGGTGGCACAAGACCGCATCAGCATCTGTGTCCAAGCCCCAAGAACAACATACGTGACCCAGAGTCAAAACTCCATTTGGAGACCGGTTTTCTGGTAGGAGCTGCTAGGCAAGATCCTTGTCAAATGTCTCACCGGGATCATTAGGGAGGCCAAGTCGATGCAATTGTTGAGACCAGATAGGTAGAAATGTGTAGGTCTTTTCAAGTTGGCACTGTTCTTTTGTTTTTCATTTTTCTATTCTGCATTCTACTATCAGTTTTATTTTCAATAAGTGCTCCTGTGAAGGCACTCAGGACTGGCCAGTTGATTGTAATTAAAACAATCAATTGAGAAGGAGTGAGAACCAAGGAAAAATGTGTGTGAAGGACAAGCAAAAAATAATTAAGGAAATAAATCTGCTGGCAAATCATACACTTGTGTAAAATATGTCGTCACTTATGGTGTATAAGACTGAAATGTGCATAAAAGTATAAGCATGCATAGTGCCTTGAGATTCGTATTGGGGTGGAAAGCATATGTCACTTCACTGGGAAATGTCATGCTTTCATGGGTGATAAGGGAAGAAGAAGGTGAAAATGCACGCAACCGTCAGTAGACGCTTACAGTCTTCGGCCTCCTCAGGTGAGTCGTGAGAATTTGTTGCCTCCCTTGAGTGTTCATTGAAATGTGAAATCCATAGTTGCTGAGTCATCCCTTCTGGACTTGATGCATGGCCAGGTCACTGATCCACATAGATGGGTGACTAGCTGCTGGAAAAGACCTGCTGCTAGGGTCAGAAGTTTCCTGAGGTGTCCTCTTCATCCAAGGGATTTATCCTCAGATACTCAGGGTACAACAGAGCCTTCAAGAGAAAGAAGCCCCACCTGAATGGACAATGATTTGTAGAGAAGGAAGTTCCACCAAGACCAGGTGCTAATGAAATTAGAGTGCATTCCGGCCCCAGAGTGGTTTCTGAATGAGAAATGAAAGGGGTGCTTGATGTAGTTTGAGGTAAAAAGTTCTCAAGTTGGAGGCAATTGTGGCCAACCTGCAAGATGTTTGTGATTCCCACTTGAACAGGAAGAAGTATTTGAAATTTACAATCCATATTTCGAAAAAAATAAAGGTATATCTTGGAGAGGGTCACTCAGAGGGCAAACATACCAGCCCAGTCACGCTCTTTTGGGCCTTTGTTTGCGAATGCGCGTTTTTTTTTCACACACGAAGGGTGGGGGAAGCAGCCTAGAATGAGCGCCTTGGGGCACTAATGTAGTTCTTGGGCCTTCTTGGGAAAAGCCTTCAATGTTGTGCTCCATTGAGGCCCAGTATAAAAAGTAGTACTGGTTGTTGTGTAGATCTGGCCTTTCTACAAAATGAGTTGCAAGAGGCCTGGGATTTCCTGTAGACCTTCCCTGTCTTTTCCCAGGGCCCCGAGGGGAGATGAACTGAGTAGTGGTGTGAATCCTCAGCCTGAATCCTGGACTTTGGGGGCCCAGAGCAGACCAGGGAGAGACCGAAGGTGCTTCCACAAGAAGTCCTGGCACTGAGCCTTGGTGCTAAGCTCTGTGCACTTGACCTGAGGGACACTGTCAAAGGGATAAATGAAGGTGCTTTGACACCTTTGCTCTTGTCCAGGCTCCATTGGGGAAAGATGCAACAAGGCTTAGTTTCAAGTCTCATGTGGTAGTGTGCTCTAAACCATTCAGGGTCAGTGTAGAACGGGGAACCAAGAAAACAGAAACCATTGTAGGTTGGCACAAGACCGCATCAGCATCTGTGTCCAAGCCCCAAGAACAACATACGTGACCCAGAGTCAAAACTCCATTTGGAGACGGTTTTTCGGGTAAAGCTGCTGGCAAGATCCTTTCAAAATGTCTTACCGGATCATTAGGGAGGCCAAGTCGATGCAATTGTTGAGAACCAGATAGGCTATAAAAAAAGTAGAAATTGTGTAGGTCTTTCAGTTGGCACTGTTCTTTTGTTTTTTCATTTTTTTATTCTGCATATCGATCTATCAGTTTTATTTTCAATGTGCTCCTGTGAAGGCACTCAGATGGGACTGGGCCAGTTGGTTGTAATTAAAACAATCAATTGAGAAGGAGTAAAAACCAAGGAAAAATGTGTGTGAAGGACAAGCAAAATAATTAAGGAAATAAATTCTGCTGGCAATGCAAATCATACACTTGTGTAAAATATGTCGTCACTTATGGTGTATAAGACTGAAATGTGCATAAAAGTATATAAGCATGCATAGTGCCTTGAGATTCGTTTTGGGGTGGAAACATATGTCACTTCACTGGGATAATGTCATGCTTTTCATGGGTGATAAGGAGAAAGAAGGTGAAAATGCACGCAAAAGTCAGTAGACGCTTACAGTCTTTTCGGCCTCCTCAGTGAGTCGTGGTGAGTCGTGAGAATTTGTTGCCTCCCTTGAGTTCACGAAATGTGAAATCCATAGTTGCTGTCATCCCTTCTGGACTTGATGCATGGGCCAGGTCACTGATCACGAGATGGTGACTAGCTGCTTGGAAAAGACCTGCTCTAGGGTCAGAAGTTTCCTGAGGTGTCCCTCTTCATTCAAGGGATTTATCCTCAGATACTCAGGGTACAACAGAGCCTTCAAGAGGAAAAAGAAGCCCCACCTGAATGGACATGATTTGTAGAGAAGGAAGTTCCACCAAGACCAGGTTGCTAATGAAATTAGAGTGCATTCCGGCCCCAGAGTGGTTTCTGAATGAGAAAATGAAAGGGGTGCTTTGATGTAGTTTGAGGTAAAAAGTTCTCAAGTTGGAGGCAATTGTGGCCAACCTGCAAGATGTTGTGATCCCACTTGAACAGGAAGAAGTATTTGAAATTTACAATCCATATTTCAAAAAAAAATAAAGGTATCTTGGAGAGGCGGGGTCACTCAGAGGGCAACATACCAGCCAGTCATGCTCTTTTGGGGCCTTTGTTTGCGAATCGCGTTTTTTTTTCACACACGAAGGGCGGGGGGGGCGAAGCAGCCTAGAATGAGCGCCTTGTGGCACTAATGTAGTTCTTGGGGCCTTCTTGGGAAAAGCCTTCAATGTTGTGCTCCATTGAGGCCCCCCAGTATAAAAGTAGTACTGGTTGTTGTGTAGATCTGGCCTTTCTAAAATGAGTTGCACGAGGCCTGGGATCCCCTGTAGTAGAACTCCCTGTCTTTTCCCAGGGCCCCGAGGGAGAACTGAGTATTGGTGATTCCTCAGCCTGAAAATCCTGGACTTTGGGGCCCAGAGAAGACCAGAGAGAGACGACGAAGGTGCTTCCACAAGAAGTCCTGGCACTGAGCCTTGGTGCTAAGCTCTGTGCACATGACCTGAGGGACACTGTCAAAGGGATAATGAAGGGTGCTTTTGACACCCCCTTTGCTCTTGTCCAGGCTCATTGGGGAAAGATGCAACAAGGCTTAGTTTCAAGTCATCATGTGGTAGTGCTTTAAACCCATTCAGGGTCAGTGTAGAATCAGACCAACCAAACAGAACCATTGTAGGTGGCACAAGACCGCCAGCATCAAGCATCTGTGTCCAAGCCCCAAGAACAACATACGTGACCCAGAGTCAAAACTCCATTTGGAGACACGGGTTTTCTGGTAGAGCTGGCTGGCAAGATCCTTTTCAAATGTCTCACCGGGATCATTAGGAGGCCAAGTCGATGCAATTGTTGAGACCAGATAGGTAGAAATGTGTAGGTCTTTCAAGTTGCACTGTTCTTCTGTTTTTCATTTTTTTATTCTGCATATCTATCTATCAGTTTTATTTTCAATATGTGCTCCTGTGAAGGCACTCAGGACTGGGCCAGTTGAATTGTAATTAAAACAATCAATTGAGAAGGAGTGAGAACCAAGGAAAAAATGTGTGTGAAGGACAAGCAAAATAATTAAGGAAATAAATCTGCTGGCAAATCATACACTTGTGTAAAATATGGTCGTCACTTATGGTGTATAAGACTGAAATGTGCATAAAAGTATAAGCATGCATAGTGCCTTGAGATTCGTATTGGGGTGGAAGCATATGTCCACTTCACTGGGAAATGTCATGCTTTCATGGGTGATAAGGAGAAGAAGGTGAAAATGCACGCAACCGTCAGTTAGACGCTTACAGTCTTCGGCCTCCTCAGGTGAGTCGTGAGAATTTGTTTGTTGCCTCCCTTGAGTTCATGAAATGTGAAATCCATAGTTGCTGTCATCCCTTCTGGACTTGATGCATGGCCAAGGTCACTGATCACATAGATGGGTGACTAGCTGCTTGGAAAAAGACCTGCTCTAGGGTCAGAAGTTTCCTGAGGTGTCCTCTTCATCCAAGGGATTTATCCTCAGATACTCAGGGTACAACAGAGCCTTCAAGAGGAAAAGAAAGCCCCCACCTGAATGGACATGATTTGTAGAGAAGGAAGTTCCACCAAGACCAGGGTGCTAATGAAATTAGAGTGCATTCCGGCCCCAGAGTGGTTTTCTGAATGAGAAATGAAAGGGGTGCTTTGATGTAGTTTGAGGTAAAAAGTTCTCAAGTTGGAGGCAATTGTGGCCAACCTGCAAGATGTTGTGATCCCACTTGAACAGGAAGAAGTATTTGAAATTTACAATCCATATTTCAAAAAAAAAAAAAATAAAGGTATCTTGGAGAGCGGGGGTCACTCAGAGGGCAAACATACCAGCCAGTCACTCTCTTTTGGGCCTTTTGTTTGCGAATGGCGGTTTTTTTTCACACACGAAGGGGGGGGAAGCGGCCTAGAATGAGCGCCTTGTTGGTTACTAATGTAGTTCTTTGTAGTTCTTGGGCCTTCTTGGGGAAAAGCCTTCAATGTTGTGCTCCATTGAGGCCCCAGTATAAAAGTAGTACTGGTTGTTGTGTAGATCTGGCCTTTCTAAAATGAGTTGCAACGAGGCCTGGGATGCCCTGTAGACTCCCTGTCTTTTTCCCAGGGCCCCCGAGGGAGAAAAACTGAGTAGTGGTGATATCCTCAGCCTGAAAAAATCCTGGACTTTGGGGCCCCCAGAGCAGACCAGGAGAGACCGAAGGTGCTTTCCACAAGAAGTCCTGGCACTGAGCCTTGGTGCTAAGCTCTGTGCACTTTGACCTGAGGGACACTGTCAAAGGGATAATGAAGGTGCTTTGACACCCTTTGCTCTTGTCCAGGCTCATTGGGGAAAGATTGCAACAAGGCTTAGTTTCAAGTCATCATGGTGTGGTAGTGCTCTAAACCATTCAGGGTCCAGTGTAGAAACAGACCCCAAACAGAACCATTGTAGGTGGGCACAAGACCGCATCAGCATCTGTGTCCAAGCCCCAAGAACAACATACGTGACCCAGAGTCAAAACTCCATTTGGAGACCGGTTTTTCTGGTAGAGCTGCTGGCAAGATCCTTTCAAAATGTCTCACCGGGATCATTAGGGGAGGCCAAGTCGATGCAATTGTTGAGACCAGATAGGTAGAAAATTGTGTGTAGGTCTTTCAAGTTGGCACTGTTCTTTTTGTTTTTCATTTTTTTATTCTGCATATCTAATCTATCAGTTTTATTTTCAATATGCTCCTGTGAAGGCACTCAGGACTGGGCCATTTGATTGTAATTAAAAACAATCAATTGAGAAGGAGTGAGAACCAAGGAAAAAATGTGTGTGTGAAGGACAAGCAAAAAATAATTAAGGAAAATAAATCTGCTGGCAAATCATACACTTGTGTAAAATATGGTCGTCACTTTTATGGTGTATAAGACTGAAATGTGCATAAAAGTATAAGCATGCATAGTGCCTTGAGATTCGTTTTGGGGTGGAAGCATATGTCACTTCACTGGGAAATGTCATGCTTTCATGGGTGATAAGGAGAAAAGAAGGTGAAAATGCACGCAATCCCGTCAGTAGACGCTTACAGTCTCTTCGGCCTCCTCAAGTGAGTCGTGAGAAATTTGTTGCCTCCCTTGAGTTCATGAAATGTGAAATCAATATAGTTTGCTGTCATCCCTTCTGGACTTGATGCATGGCCAGGTCACTGATTCA
Organism: Tamias sibiricus; assembly: GCA_025594165.1. Classification (NCBI taxonomy): domain Eukaryota; kingdom Metazoa; phylum Chordata; class Mammalia; order Rodentia; family Sciuridae; genus Tamias; species Tamias sibiricus. The sequence goes on along the minus strand of JAKELJ010000020.1, from coordinate 261,332 downwards.
CATAGATGGGTGACTAGCTGCTTGGAAAAGACCTGCTCTAGGGTCAGAAGTTTCCTGAGGTGTCCTCTTCATCCAAGGGATTTATCCTCAGATACTCAGGGTACAACAGAGCCTTCAAGAGGAAAGAAAGCCCCACCTGAAATGGACATGATTTGTAGAGAAGGAAGTTCCACCAAGACCAGGTGCTAATGAAATTAGAGTGCATTCCGGCCCCAGAGTGGTTTCTGAATGAGAAATGAAAGGGGTGCTTTGATGTAGTTTGAGGTAAAAAGTTCTCAAGTTGGAGGCAATTGTGGGCCAACCTGCAAGATGTTTTGTGATCCCACTTGAACAGGGAAAGAAGTATTTGAAATTTACAATCCATATTTTAAAAAAAATAAAGGTATCTTGGAGAGCGGGGTCACTCAGAGGGGCAACATACCAGCCAGTCACGCTCGCTTTTGGGCCTTTGGTGTTGCGAATCGCGTTTTTTTTCACACACACGAAGGGCGGGGGAAGCAGCCTAGAATGAGCGCCCTTGTGGCACTAATGTAGTTTCTTGGGCCTTCTTGGGAAAAAGCCTTCAATGTTGTGCTCCATTGAGGCCCAGTATAAAAAAAGTAGTACTGGTTGTTTTGTGTAGATCTGGCCTTTCTAAAATGAGTTTGCACGAGGCCCCTGGGGGGATCCCCTGTAGAACTCCCCTGTCTTTTTTCCCCAGGTCCCCCCCGAGGGAGAACTGAGTAGTGGTGATTCCTCAGCCTGAATCCTGGACTTTGGGGCCCAGAGCAGACCAGAAGAGAGACCGAAGGTGCTTCCACAAGAAGTCCTGGCACTGAGCCCTTGGTGCTAAGCTCTGTGCACATGACCTGAGGGAACACTGTCAAAGGGATAATGAAGGTGCTTTTTGACACCCTTTGCTCTTGTCCAGGCTCATTGGGGAAAGATGCAACAAGGCTTTAGTTTCAAGTCATCATGTGGTAAGTGCTCCTAAAACCATTCAGGGTCAGTGTGTAGAACAGACCAAACAGAACCATTGTAGGTGGCACAACAAGACCGCATCAGCATCTGTGGTCCATCCAAGCCCCAAGAACAACATACGTGACCCAGAGTCAAAACTCCATTTGGAGACCGGTTTTTTTTCTGGTAGAAGCCCTGCTGGCAAGATCCTTTTCAAATGTCTCACCGGGATCATTAGGGAGGCCAAGTCGATGCAATTGTTGAGACCAGATAGGTAGAAATGTGTAGGTCTTTCAAGTTGGCACTGTTCTTTGTTTTTTTTTTTCATTTTTTTATATTCTGCATATCTATCTACTATCAGTTTTATTTTCAATGTGCTCCTGTGAAGGCACTCAGGACTGGGCCCAGTTGATTGTAATTAAAAACAATCAATTGAGAAGGAGTGAGAAACCAAGGAAAAAAATGTGTGTGAAGGACAAGCAAAATAATTAAGAAAAATAAATCTGCTGGCAAATTCATACCACACTTTGTGTAAAAATATGTTCGTCACTTATGGTGTATAAGACTGAAATGTGCATAAAAGTATAAGCATGCATAGTGCCTTGAGATTCGTTTTGGGGGGGTGGAAGCATATGTCACTTCACTGGGAAATGTCATGCTTTTCATGGGTGGATAAAGGAGAAGAAGGTGAAAATGCACGCAAACCGTCAGTAGACACGCTTACAGTCTTCGGCCCTCCTCAGGTGAGTCGTGAGAATTTGTTGCCTCCCTTTGAGTTCATGAAATGTGAAATCCATAGTTGCTGTCATCCCTTCTGGACTTGATGCATGGCCAGGTCACTGATCACATAGATGGGTGACTAGCTGCTTGGAAAAGACCTGCTCTAGGGTCAGAAGTTTCCTGAGGTGTCCTCTTCATCCAAGGGATTTATCCTCAGATACTCAGGGTACAACAGAGCCTTCAAGAGGAAAGAAGCCCCACCTGAATGGACATGATTTTTTGTAGAGAAGGAAGTTCCACCAAGACCCAGGTGCTAATGAAAATTAGAGTGCATTCCGGCCCCAGAGTGGTTTCTGAATGAAAGAAATGAAAGGGGTGCTTTGATGTAGTTTTGAGGTAAAAAGTTCTCAAGTTGGAGGCAATTGTGGCCAACCTGCAAGATGGTTGTGATCCCACTTGAACAGGAAGAAGTATTTGAAATTTACAATCCATATTTCAAAAAAAAATAAAGGTATCTTGGAGAGCGGGGGTCACTCAGAGGGCAAACATACCAGCCAGTCACGCTCTTTTGGGCCTTTGTTTGCGAATGGCGTTTTTTTTTTCACACACGAAGGGCGGGGGGAAGCAGCCTAGAATGAGCGCCTTGTGGGGCACTAATGTAGTTCTTGGGCCTTCTTGGGAAAAGCCCTTCAATGTTGTGCTTCCATTGAGGCCCAGTATAAAAGTAGTACTGGTTGTTGTGTAGATCTGGGGCCTTTCTAAAATGAGTTGCACGAGGCCTGGGGATCCCCCTGTAGAAACTCCCCTGGTCTTTTCCCAGGGCCCCGAGGGGAGAACTGAGTAGTGGTGATTCCTCAGCCTGAATCCTGGACTTTGGGGGCCCAGAGCAGACCAGGAGAGACCGAAGGTGCTTCCACAAGAAGTCCTGGCACTGAGCCTTGGTGCTAAGCTCTGTGCACTTGACCTGAGGGGGACACTGTCAAAGGGATAATGAAAAAGGTGCTTTGACACCCTTTGCTCTTGTCCAGGCTCATTGGGGAAAGATGCAACAAGGCTTAGTTTCAAGTCATCATGTGGTAGTGCTCTAAACCATTCAGGGGTCAGTGTAGAACAGACCAAACAGAACCATTGTAGGTGGCACAAGACCGCATCATCAGCATCTGTGTCCAAGCCCCAAGAACAACATACGTGACCCAGAGTCAAAAACTCCATTTGGAGACCGGTTTTTCTGGTAGAGCTGCTGGCAAGATCCTTTCAAATGTCTCACCGGGGATCATTAGGGAGGCCCAAGCCGAAGTCGATGCAATTGTTGAGACCAGATAGGTAGAAATGTGTAGGTCTTTTCAAGTTGGGCACTGTTCTTTTGTTTTTTTTTCATTTTTTTATTCTGCATATCTATCTATCAGTTTTTATTTTCAATATGCTCCTGTGAAGGCACTCAGGACTGGGCCAGTTTGATTGTAATTAAAACAATCAATTGAGAAGGAGTGAGAACCAAGGAAAAAAATGTGTGTGAAGGACAAGCAAAATAATTAAGGAAATAAATCTGCTGGCAAATCATACACTTGTGTAAAAAATATGTCGTCACTTATGGTGTATATAAGACTGAAATGTGCATAAAAGTATAAGCATGCATAGTGCCTTGAGATTCGTGTTTTGGGGGTGGAAAAGCATATGTCACTTCACTGGGAAAATGTCATGCTTTCATGGGGTGATAAGGAGAAGAAGGTGATCCCGGAAAAAATGCACGCAACCGTCAGTAGACGCTTACAGTCTTCGGCCTCCTCAGGTGAGTCGTGAGAATTTGTTGCCTCCCTTGAGTTCATGAAATGTGAAATCCATAGTTGCTGTCATCCCTTCTGGACTTGATGCATGGCCAGGTCACTGATCACATAGATGGGGGACTAGCTGCTTGGAAAAGACCTGCTCTAGGGTCAGAAGTTTTTTCCTGAGGTTGTCCTCTTCATCCAAGGGATTTATCCTCAGATACTCAGGGGTACAAACAGAGCCTTCAAGAGGAAAGAAAGCCCCCCACCTGAATGGACATGATTTGTAGAGAAGGAAGTTCCACCCAAAGACCAGGTGTGCTAATGAAATTAGAGTGCATTCCGGCCCCAGAGAGTGGTTTCTGAATGAGAAATGAAAGGGGTGCTTTGATGTAGTTTTGAGGTAAAAAAGTTCTCAAGTTGGAGGCAATTGTGGGCCAACCTGCAAGATGTTGTGATCCCACTTGAACAGGAAGAAGTATTTGAAATTTTACAATCCATATTTCAAAAAAATAATAAAGGTATCTTGGAGAGAGCTGGGGGGTCACTCAGAGGGCAACATACCAGCCCAGTCACGCTCTTTTGGCCCTTTGTGTTTGCGAATGGCGTTTTTTTTCACACACACGAAGGGCGGGGGAAGCAGCCTAGAATGAGCGCCTTGTGGCACCACTAATGTAGTTCTTGGGGCCTTCTTGGGAAAAGCCTTCAATGTTGTGCTCCATTGAGGCCCCAGTAATATAAAAGTAGTACTGGTTGTTTGTGTAGATCTGGCCCTTTCTAAAATGAGTTTGCACGAGGCCCCTGGGATCCCCTGTAGAACTCCCTGTCTTTTCCCAGGGCCCCTGGGGGTGGGGGAGGGAGAACTTGAGTAGTGGTGATTCCTCAGCCTGAAATCCTGGACTTTGGGGCCCAGAGCAGACCAGGAGAGACCGAAGGGTGCTTCCACAAGAAGTCCTGGCACTGAGCCTTGGTGGCTAAGCTCTGCTCTGTGCACTTTGACCTGAGGGACACTGTCAAAGGGATAATGAAGGTGCTTTTGACACCCTTTGCTCTTGTCCCCCCCCAGGCTCATTGGGGAAAGATGCAACAAGGCTTAGTTTTGCAAGTCATCATGTGTGGTAGTGCTCTAAACCATTTCAGGGTCAGTGTAGAACAGACCCAAAACAGAACCATTTGTAAGGTGGCCACAAGACCGCATCAGCATCTGTTGTCCAAGCCCCAAGAAACAACATACGTGGACCCAGAGTCAAAACTCCATTTGGAGACCGGTTTTCTGGTAGAGCTGCTGGCAAGATCCTTTCAAATGGTCTCACCGGAAATCAATCATTAGGGAGGCCAAGTCGATGCAATTTTGTTGAGACCAGATAGGTAGAAATGTGTAGGTCTTTCAAGTTGGCACTGTTCTTTTTTTTGTTTTTTCATTTTTTTATTCTGCATATCTATCTATCAGTTTTATTTTCAATAATGCTCCTGTGAAGGCACTCAGGACTGGGCCAGTTGATTGTAATTAAAAAACAATCAAATTGAGAGAAGGAGTGAGAACCAAGGAAAAATGTGTGTGAAGGACAAGCAAAAAATAATTAAGGAAATAAATCTGCTGGCAAAATCATACAACTTGTGTAAAATATGTCGTTCGTCACTTATGGTGTATAAGACTGAAATGTGCATAAAAGTATAAGCAATGCATAGTGCCTTGAGATTCGTTTTTTGGGGTGGAAGGGCATATGTCACACTTCACTGGGAAAATGTCATGCCTTTTCATGGGTGATAAGGAGAAGAAGGTGGAAAATGCACGCAACCGTCAGTAAAGGACGCTTACAGTCTTCGGCCTCCTCAGGTGGGAGTCGTGAGAATTTGTTGCCTCCCTTGAGTTCATGAAATGTGAAATCCATAGTTGCTGTCATCCCTTCTGGACTTGATGCATGGCCAGGTCACTGATCACATAGATGGGTGGGACTAGCTGGCTTGGAAAAAAGACCTGCTCTAGGGTCAGAAGTTTCCTGAGGTTGTCCTCTTCATCCAAGGGATTTATCCTCAGAGTACTCCCAGGGTACAACAGAGCCTTCAAGAGGAAAAGAAGCGCCCCCACCTGAATGGGACATGATTTGTAGAGAAGGAAGTTCCACCAAGGGGACCAGGTGCTAAATGAAATTAGAGTGCATTCCGGCCCCAGAGTGGGGTTTCTGAATGAGAAATGAAAGGGGTGCTTTGATGTAGTTTGAGGTAAAAAGTTCTCAAGTTGGAGGCAATTGTGGCCAACCTGCCAAGATGATTTTGTGATCCCACTTGAACAGGAAGAAGTATTTGAAATTTACAATCCATATTTCAAAAAAAATTAAAGGTATCTTGGGGAGAGCGGGGTCACTCAGAGGGCTAAAAAATATACAGCCAGTCACGCTCTTTTTGGGCCTTTTGTTTGCGAATCGCGTTTTTTTCACACACACGAAGGGCGGGGGAAAGCGCAGCCCCCCTAGAATGAGCGCCCTTGTGGCAACTAATGTAGTTTCTTGGGCCCTTCTTGGAAAAAAGCCTTCAATGTTGTGCTCCATTTGAGGCCCCCCCAGTAATAAAAGTAGTACTGGTTGTTGTGTAGATCTGGCCCCCCCTTTCTAAAATGGAGTTTGCACGAGGCCTGGGATCCCCTGTAGAAAACTCCAACCTGTTTTTTTCCCAGGGCCCCCGAGGGAGAACTGAAACTGAGTAGTGGTGAATTCCTCAGCCTGAATCCTGGACTTTGGGGCCCCAGAGCAGAGGACCAGGAGAGACCGAAGGTGCTTTCCCACAAGAAGTCCTGGCACTGAGCCCCCCTTGGTGCTAAGCTCTGTGCACTTGACCTGAGGGAACACTGTCAAAGGGGATAATGAAGGTGCTTTTGACACCCTTTTGGCTCTTGTCCAGGCTCATTGGGGGAAAGATGCAACAAGGCTTAGTTTTGAAGTCATCATGTGGGTAGTGCTCTAAAACCATTCAGGGTCAGTGTAGAACAGACCAAACAGAACCATTGTAAGGTAGGTGGCACAAGACCGCATCAGCATCTGTGTCCCCCCAAGCCCCAAGAACAACATATACGTGACCCAGAGTCAAAACTCCCCATTTTGGAGACCCGGTTTTTCTGGTAGAGCTGCTGGCAAGATCCTTTTCAAAGGTCTCTCACCGGGAAAATCATTAGGGAGGCCCAAGTCGATGGCAATTGTTGAGACCCAGAATAGGTTAGAAATGTGGTAGGTCTTTCAAGTTGGCACTGTTCTTTTGTTTTTTTATTTTTTTTTTATTCTGCATATCTATCTATCAGTTTTATTTTCAATATGCTGCTCCTGAAGGCACTCAGGACTGGGAACCCCATTTGATGTTGTAATTGGCCAAAATCAATCAATTGAGAAGGAGTGAGAAACCAAGGAAAAATGTTGTGTGAAGGACAAGCAAAAATAATTAAGGAAAATAAATCTGCTGGCAAAATCATACACTTGTTGTAAAAAATATTGTCGTCACTTATGGTGTATAAGACTTGGAAAATGTGCATAAAAGTAATTAAATAAGCATGCATAGTGGCCTTGAGATTCGTTTTTTTGGGGTGGAAGCATATGTCACTTCACTGGGAAAATGTCATGCTTTCATGGGGTGATAAGGAGAAGAAGGTGAAAATGCACAACGCAACCGTACCATCAGTAGACGACGCTTACAGTCTTCGGCCCCTCCCTCAGGTGAGTCCCCCCCCCGTGAAAAAATTTGTTTTGCCTCCCTTGAGTTCATGAAATGTGAAATCCATAGTTGCTGTCATCCCTTTGGGACCTTGGATGCATGGCCAGGTCACTGAATCACATAGATGTGGTGGGTGACTAGCTGCTTGGAAAAAGACCTGCTCTAGGGTCAGAAGTTTTTCCTGAGGTTGTCCTCTTCATCCAAGGGATTTATCCTCAGATACTCAGGGTACAACAGAGCCTTCAAGAGGAAAGAAGCCCCAACCTGAATGGACATGATTTTTGTAGAGAAGGAAGTTTCCACCAAGACCAGGTGCTAATGAAAAATTTAAGAGTGCATTCCGGCCCCCAGAGTGGTTTCTGAATGAGAAAATGAAAGGGGTGCTTTGATGTAGTTTGAGGTAAAAAAAAAAGTTTCTCCAAGTTGGAGGCAATTGTGGCCAACCTGCCAAGATGTTGTGGATCCCCACTTGAATAAAACAGGAAAAGAAGTAATTTGAAATTTACAATCCATATTTCAAAAAAAAAATAAAGGTGAATCTTGGAGAGCACGCGGGGTCACTCAAGAGGGCAAAACATACCAGCCCAGTCCCCACGCTCTTTTGGGCCTTTGTTTTTTGCGCGAATCGCGTTTTTTTTCATTTCCAACACACGATAAAGGGCGGGGCAAGCAGCCCTAGAAATGAGCGCCCCTTGTGGCACTAATGTAGTTCTTTGGGCCTTCCCTTGGGAAAAGCCTTCAATGTTTTGGCTCCAATTTGAGGCCCCCAGTATAAAAGTAGTACTGGGGTTTTGTTTGTGTAGATTTCTGGCCTTTCTAAAATGAGTTTGCACGAGGCCTGGGATAATCCCCCCTGTAGAAAAACTCCCTGTCTTTTCCCCAGGGCCCCCCGAGGGAGAAACTGAGTAGTGGGGGTGATTCCTCAGCCTGAAATCCTGGACTTTGGGGCCCAGAGCACAGGACCAGGAGCAAGACCAGGAAGGTGACCGAAGGTGCTTTTCCACAAGAAGTCCTGGCACTGAGCCATGGGTGCTAAGCTCTGTGCACTTGACCTGAGGGACACTGTCAAAGGGATAATGGAAGGTGCTTTGACACCCTTTGCTCTTGTTCCCAGGCTCATTGGGGAAAGAATGCAACAAGGCTTAAGTTTCAAGTCATCATGTGGGTAGTTTGCTTCTAAACCCATTCAGGGGTCCCCAGTGGTGCAAGAAACAGACCAAAACAGAACCATTGTAGGTGGCACAAAACCCGCCATCAGCATCTGTGTCCAAGCCCCCAAGAAACAACATTAATGGGGAAACGTGGGGACCCCCCCAGAGAAGTCCAAAAACTCCATTTGGGAGACCGTTGGTTTTCTGGTAGAGCTGCTGGCCCAAGATCCTTTCACAAATGTCTCACCGGGATCATTAGGGAGGCCCAAAGTCGATGCCAATTGTTTGAGACCAGATAGGTAGAAATGTGTAAGGTCCCCCCTTTCCTTTCAAGTTTGGCACTGTTCTTTTTGTTTTTTCATTTTTTTTTATTCTGCATATCTATTCTATCAGTTTTATTTTCAAATGTGGCTCCTGTGGAAGGCACTCAGGACTGGGGGCCAGTTGAGTTGGTAAATTAAAACAATCAATTGAGAAGGAGTGAGAACCCAAAGGAAAAAAATTGTGTGGGTGAAGGACAAGCAAGCAAAATAATTAAGGAAATAAATCTGCTGGCAAATCATACACTTGTGGTAAAATATTGTTCGTCCCACTTATGGTGTATAAGGACTGAAATGTGCATAAAAGTATAAGCATGCCATAGTTAGTGCCTTGAGCAATTCGTTTTTTTTGGGGTGGAAGCATATGTCCACACTTCACTGGGCAAAAATGTCATGCTTTCATGGGTGATAAGGAGAAGAAGGTGAAAATGCACGCGCAACCCGTCAGTAGACGCGTTTACAGTCCCTTTTCCGGCCTCCCCCTCAGGTGAGTCCCCCCCCCGTGAGAATTTGTTGCCTCCCTTTGAGTTTCATGAAAATGTGAAATCCATAGTTTTTGCTGTCCCATCCCTTTCTGGGGACTTGATGCATGGCCAAGGGTCCACTGGATCACATAGATGGGGTGACTAGCTGCTTGGAAAAGACCTGCCTCTAAGGGTCAGAAAGTTTTCCTGAGGTTGTCCTCTTCATCCAAGGGATTTATTATCCTCAAGATACTCAGGGGTACAACAGAGCCCCTTCAAGAGGAAAGAAAAGCCCCACCCTGAACAAAAAATGGACCCATGATTTTTGTAAGAGAAGGAAGTTTCCACACCAAGACCAGGTGCTAAATGGAAAATTTAGAGTGTGCATTCCGGCCCCAGAGTGGTTTTCTGAATGAGAAATGAAAGGGGTGCTTTTTTGAATGTAGTTTTGAAGGTAAAAAAGTTTTCAAGTTGGGGAGGCAATTGTGGCACCCAACCCCTTGCAAGATGTTATTGTGAATCCCACTTGGAACAGGGAAGAAGTATTTTGAAATTTACAATCCATATTTTCAAAAAAAAAAAAATAAAGGTATTTCTTTGGAGAGCGGGGTCCCCACCCCTCAGAGGGGCAACATACCCAGGCCAGTCCCACGCTCTCTTTTGGGCCTTTGTTTGCCGAATGGCGTTTTTTTTTTTTTTCACACACGAAGGCGGGGGAAGCCAGCAGCCTAGAGAATGGAGCGCCTTGTTGGCCACTAATGTAGTACAGATTTTCTTGGGGCCCCTTCTTGGGAAAAAGCCGTTTCAATGTTGGTGCTCCATTGAGGCCCCCAAGTATAAAAGTAGTACTGGTTGTTGTGTAGATCCTGGCCCCCTTTCTGAAAATGAGTTTTATTTGCAACGAGGCCACTGGGAATCCCCTGTTAGTAAACTCCCTGGTCCCACCTTTTTCCCCGGGCCACCCGAGGGAGAACTGAGTAGTGGGTGATTTCCTCAGCCTGAAATAATCCTTGGACTGTTTTGGGGCCCAGAGCAGAACCCAGGAGAGACCGAAGGGTGCTTTCCACAAGGAAGTCCTGGCACTGAGCCTTTGTGTGCTTAAGCTCTGTGCACCTTGACCTGAGGGACCACTGGTCCCCAAAAAGGGATAATTGAAGGTGCTTTGACACCCTTTTTGCCTTCTTGTGCCCCAGGGCTCATTGGGGAAAGATTGCAACAAGGGCCCCTTAGTTTTCAAGTCATCATGTTGGTAAGTTGCTTCCTAAAAAAAACCATTCAGGGGGTCAGGGTTCATGTTCGGAGAACATGAACCAAACAGAACCCCATTTGTAAGGGTGGCCCACAAAGACCGCATCAGCAATCTGTGGTCCCCCAAGCCCCCCCAAGAACAACATAACGTTGACCCAGAGACCCCCAAACTCCACCATTTGGAGGGGGGGGGGGGAGACCGTTTTTTTCTGGTAGAAGCTGCTGGCAAGATCCTTTCAAATGTCTCTCCACCGGGATCATTAGGGAGGCCAAGTCGATGCAATTGTTTTGAGACCAGATAGGTAGAAAAATGTGGTAGGTCTTTCAAGTTGGCACTGGGGGTTTCTTTTTGTTTTTTTTCATTTTATTTATTCTGCATATCTATCTATCAGTTTTATTTTTTCAATATGCTGCACCTGTGAAGGCACTCACAGGGGGGACTGGGCCAGTTATGGGGGGGAATTGTAATTAAAACAATCAATTTGAGAAGGATGGCTTGAGAAAACCAAGGAAAAAAAAATGTGTGGGGGGGTGAAGGACAAGCAAAAAATAATTAAGGGAAATAAATCTGCCTGGCAAATCAATACAACTTGGTGTAAAAATAGGGTCGTTCACTTTATGGTGTATAAAGAACTGAAAAAAGTGCATAAAAGGTAATAAGCATGGCATAGTAAGGTGCCCTTGAGATTCGTTATTTGGGGTTGGAAGCATATGTCCACTTCACTGGGGGAAATGTCATGCTTTCATGGGTGATAAGGCAAGAAGAAGGTGAAAATGGGCACGCAACCGTACAGTTAGGGACGCTTACAGGTCTTCGGCCCTCCTCAGGATGAAGTCCCCCCCCGTGAGAAATATTTGTTGCCTCCCTTGAAGTTTCATGAAATGGTTGAAAAATTCCAATAGTTTGCTGTCATTCCCTTCTGGAACTTGATGCCATGGCCAGGGTCACTGATCACATAGATGGGTGACTAGCTGCTTGGGAAAAAAGAAACCTGCTCTAAGGGTTCAGAAGTTTCCTGAGGTGTCCTCTTCATCCAAGGGATTTTTATCCTCCAAAGATACTCAGGGTAAAACATAACAGAGCCTTCCAACAAGAGGAAAGAAGCCCCACCTGAATGGACATGATTTTGTAGAGAAGGAAAGTTCCCACACAAGACCAAGGTGCTAATGAAAAAATTAGAGTTGCATTCCGGTGCCCCAGAGAGTGGTTTTCTCTGAATGAGAAATTGAAAGGGGTGCCCTTTTGATGTAAAAGATATTTTTTGAGGTAAAAAGTTCTCAAGTATTGGAGGGGGCAAATTGTGGGCCAACCTGCAAGATGTTTGTGATCCCACTTGAACAGGAACAGGTTATAAAAAAAGAAAGTATTTTGAAAAATTTACCAATCCATATTTTTCAAAATAAAAATTAATACAGGTTATCTTGGACAGGAGAGCGGGGGGTCAGCTCAGACTGGCCCAAAACATAACCAGCCAGTTCACGCTCTTTAGGGCCTGTTGTATTTGTGCAAAATCGGCGTTTTTTTATTCCACAACCACGATGGGGGGGGGGAAGCAGGCCTAGGAATTGAGCGGCCTTGAGATGAACTAATGGTAAGATTTCCCCGGGCCCCTTCTTGGGAAAAGCCTTTTCAAATGTTGTGCTCCATTGAGGGCCCCCAGTAAGTACAAAATTAGTACTGGGGTTTGTGTTGGGTAAGATCGTTGGCCTTTCTTCTAAAAAAAAAATGAGTTGCACCGGAGGGCCTGGGGATACCCTGGTAGACCTCCCCTGTCCTTTTTCCCAGGGGCCCCCCGAGGGAGAACTGAGTTAGTTAGGGTGAAATTCGCTCAGGGCCCCTGAATCCTGGACTTGGGGGCCCAGGAAGCAGACCAGGAGAGAACCGAAGGTGTAGCTGTCCCCCACAAGAAGTCCCTGGGCACTTGAGGGGCCTTGGTGCTAAGCTCTGTGCAACTTGACTGAGGGACACTGGTCAAAGGAAAATAAATGAAGGTGCCTTTGGGACACCCTTTGCTTTTCGTGTCCCCCAGTGCTCATTGGGGGAAAGATGCAACACAAGGCTTAGTTTGAAGTTCATCATTGTGGTTAGTGCTCTAACACCATCCAGGGTCAGTTGTAAGAAACAGGACCCAAAAAAAAAAAATCACAACAGAACCAATTGTAGGTGGGCACAAGACCGCATTTCAGCATCCTTGTGTCAAAGCCAGCCCAAGAACACCAAAAAAAATACGAGGACCCAGAGTCAAAACCCTCCCCATCCTGGGAGGACCCCGGTTGTTTTTCTGGTAGAGCTGGCCTTATGGCAAAGATCTTTTCAAAATGTCCTCACCGGGAATCATTAGGGAGGGCCAAGTCGATTGCAAAAATTGGTTGAGACCCAGATAGGTAGAAAATGTGTACAGGTCCCCCCCCCCCCCGCCCCCCCCCCCCCCCTTTCCCCAAGTTTGGCAACTGACTGTTCGTTTTTTGTTTTTCATTGCATTTTTTTATTCTTGCATATCTATCCTAATCAGTTATTTTATTTTCATTCAATATGCTGGGGCCCTGTGAAGGCAACTCACGGACTGGGGGCCAGTTGATTGTTAATTTAAAAAAAAATCAAACTCAATTAGAGAAAGGAGTGAGCAAAGAACCAAGGAAAAATGGTGTGTGAAGGACCAAGCAAAATAATTAAGGAGAGATAAAAATCCTGCTGGCCAAATCAACCACTATATGTGTGTAAAATATGTTCGTCACTCTTATGGTGTATAAATGGACTTGGAAAATGTTTGCATAAAAAGTATAAGCATGGGCATAGTGCCTTGAGATTCGTTTTGGGGTTGGAAGCATATGTCACTTCCACTGGGAAAATGTCATGCTTTTATCATGGGTGATAAGGAGAAGAAGGTGGGAAAATGCCCGAAGCAACCGTCAGTTTAGACGCTTATACAGTCTTCCGGCCTCCTCAGGTGGAGTCGTCGCGTGAGAATTTTGTTTGCCCTCCCTTGAGTTTTTCATGAAAATGTGGGAAAATCCATAGTTGCTTGTTCATCCCTTCTGGACTTGAATTTGCATGGCCCCCAGGGGTCACTGATCACACCATAGTGGATGGGTGACTAGCCTGCTTTGGAAAAAAGACCTGCTCTAGGGGTCCAGAAGGTTTCCTGAGGTGTCCTCTCTTCATACCAAGGGATTTTATCCCTCAAGATACCTCAAGGTACAAAACAGAGCCTTTCCAAGAGGAAAGAAAGCCCCACCTGGGAATGGAACATGAAATTTTGTAGAGAAGGAAGTTCCACCAAGACCCCCCAGGTGCTAATGAAATTAGAAGAGTTGCCATTTCCGGCGGGCCCCAGAGTGGTTTCTGAGAATGAGGAAAAAATGAAAAGGGGTTGGCTTTGATGTAAGTTTGAGGTAAAAAAGTTTTCCTCAAGTTGGAGTCAAATAATTGGTTGGCCAACCCTGCAAGATGTTGGTGATCCCCACTTGAAAGCAGGAAGAAGTTATTTGAAATTTACAATCCATATTTCAAAAAAAAATAAAGGGTATCTTGGAGAGCGGGGGTCACTCAGCTAAGGGCAAAAAAAAAATCACCTAGGGACCAGTCCCCCCACTGCCCTCCTGTTTGGGGCACCTTTATTTCTTTTGTTTTGCGAATCGCGTTTTTTTTTTTTTTCACCAACACCGAAGGGGCGGGGGGAAGCAGGCCCTAAGAATTGAGTGCGCTTGTGGCACTAATGTAAGTTTTCTTCTTGGGGCCCTTTCCTATGGGAAAGAAAAAAGCTCCTACAATGTTTTTGTGCTCGGTTGAAAGGCCCAGTAAATAAAAAGTAGTTTTAACTGGTTGTTGTTGGTAGATTCTCATGGGGCCCTTTTTTTCTTAAAATGAAAATCAATTTTTTGGTACTTGGGCCCAACGAGTGCCTTGGGGAAATCCCCCAGTAAGAAACCTCCCCTGGGTCTTTTTCCCCAGGGGCCCCCGGAAGGGAGAGGGCATGAGTAGTGGTGATTCCTCCAGCCCCAGAATTCCTGGAACTTTGGGGCCCCAGGAGCAGACCAGGGAGAGGAACCGAAAAAAGGGTGCTTCCACATAAGAAGTCCCCTGGCCACTGAGGGGCCCTTTGGTGCTTTAAGCTCCTGTGCCACTTTTGGACCCTTGAGGGGGAACCCAGTCCCCCCAAAAGGGAAATTTTAATTGCAGGGGTGCTTTTGACCTCCCCTTTGCTCTTGT
>JAKELJ010000020.1:214111-246715 GCA_025594165.1 Tamias sibiricus | reverse complement strand
GTGTTTTCAGGCAAATTCGCCTAATCAGGGTAAATATCCATAAGGCTCTAAACAAAGCACCCGTAAATGTGGGATGACCAAACATTGGGAGCCATGGGGGGCATATCAGAGAATCATTTTATCAGAGTTTCATTGAAATACACAAAGAAACCTCGTGCCCAAGAGCTAAGAAACAGGCAATTATTTCTAGTTTTCTAAAACTCTTTCTGTGAGTGTGAAACTGTTTTGCTACCAAGCGATTCGGCTTTGAGATATGTGAACGAGAACAGAAGCACCTGTGCTCCTGTGAACTAAAGTGCTTCTCTGCATTTTCAAAGGTCTAGCATTAACCATTGATGTATTAATCTAACAGGCGTTTTCAGGAAAATTCGCCTAATAAGAATAAACATCCATATGGCTCTAAACAAAGCACGCATAATGGTGGGATGACCAAACTTTGGGAGCCAAGGGGGTCACATGAGAGAATCATTTTATCAGAGTTTCATTGAAATACACCAAGAAATCTCGTGCCGAGGAGCTAAGAAAGAGGCCATTATTTCCAGTTCGCTAAAACGCTTTTCAGTGAGTTTGAAACTGTTTTGCTACCAAGCGATTCGGCTTGGAGATACTTAAACCAGGAGAGAAGCACAGTGTGCTCTTGTGAACTAAAGTGCTTTCCTGCGTTTTCAAAGTCCTAGCATCAACCATTGAGGAATTAAATGTGTTTTTCAGGCATTTTCGCCTAATCAGGGTAAACATCCAATAGATTGTAAACAAAACACCTGTGATGGTGGGATGACCAAACTTGGGGAGCCATGTGGGGCACATGAGAGAATCATTTTATCAGAATTTCACTGAAATACACAAAGAAACCTCCTGCCCAGGAGCTAAGAATCAGGCAATAATTTCCAGTTCACTAAAACACTTTTCTGTTCCTTTGAAACTGTTTTGCAACCAAGCAATTCAGTTTTGAGATACTTGAACCAGAAGAGAAGAAGAGTGTGGTCTTGTGAACTAAAGTGCTTTTCTGCATTTTCAAAGTCCTAAAATAAACCATTGAGGAACTAAACTAACAGGCGTTTTCAGGCATTTTCGCCTAATCAGGGTAAATATCCAATAGACTCTAAAAAAAAAAACACGTGGTGGTGGGATGACCAAACTTGGGGAGCCTGAGGTGCACATGAGAGAATTATTTTATCACAGTTTCATTGAAATTACACAAAGAAACCTCATGCCCAAGAGCTAAGAAACAGGCAATTATTTCTAGTTCGCTAAATTGCTTTTCTGTGAGTTTGAAACTGTTTTGCTACGAAGCGATTCAGTTTTGAGATATGTGAACCAGTACAGAAGCACCTGTGCTCTTGTGAACTAAAGTGCTGTTCTGCGTTTTCAAAGTTCTAGCATTAACCATTTAGGAATTAAACTAACAGGCGTTTTCAGGCAAATTCGCCTAATCAGGGTAAACATCCATATGGTTCTAAACAAAGCACCCGTGATGGTGGGATGACCAAACATTGGGAGCCAAGGGGGTCACATGAGAGAATCATTTTATCAGGGTTTCATTGAAATACACCAAGAAATCTCGTGCCCTGGAGCTAAGAAATCGGCCATTATTTCCAGTACACTAAAACGCTTTTCTGTGAGTTTGAAACTGTTTTAATACCAAGCAATTCAGCTTGGAGATACTTGAACCAGGAGAAAAGCACTGTGTGCTCTTGTCAAATAAAGTGCTTTCCTGCGTTTGCAACGTCCTAGCATCAAACATTGAGGAATTAAACTAAGAGGCGTTTTCAGGCATTTTTGCCTAATCAGCGTAAATATCCAATAGACTGTAAACAAAACACCTGTGATGGCGGGATGACCAAACGTGGGGAGCCATGTGGGGCACATGAGAGAATCATTTTATCAGAGTTTCATTGAAATACAGAAAGAAACCTCCTGCCCAGGAGCTAAGAATCAGGCAATTCTTTCCAGTTCGCTAAAATGCTTTTCTATTCCTTTGAAACTGTTTTGAACGAAGCAATTCAGTTTTGAGATACTTGAACGAGGAGAGAAGAAGAGTGTGGTCTTGTTAACTAATGTTGTTTTCTACTTTTTCAAAATCCTAGCATAAACCATTGAGGAATTAAACTAACAGGCGTTTACGGGCAAATTCGCCTAATCAGGGTAAACATCCAATAGACTCTATACAAAAACACAGGTGATGGTGGGATTAAAAAAATTGGGGAGCGAGGATGGGCACATGAGATAATCATTTTATCACAGTTTCATTGAAATACACAAAGAAACCTCCCGCCCAAGAGCTAGGAAAAATGGAATTATTTCCAGTTCTCTAAAACCCTTTTCTGTGAGTTTGAAACTCTTTTGCTACCCAGTAATTCAGCTTTGAAATACTTGAACCAGGAGAGAAACACAGTGTGCTCTTTTGAACTAAAAAGCTTTCCTGCATTTTCAAAGTCCTAGCATCAACCATTGAGGAATTAAACCAACAGGCATTTTAAGGCATTTTCGCCTAATCAGGGTAAACATCCAATTGGCTTTAAAAAAAAACACCCGTGATGGTGGGATGACCAAACTCGGCGAGCCATGAGGGGCTCATAGGAGAATCATTTGTACAGAGTTTCATTGAAATACACAAAGAAACCTCGTGCCCAGGAGCTAAGAAATATGAAATTATTTCTAGTTCACTAAAATGCTTTTCTGTGAGTTTAAAACTGTTTTGCTACCAAGCGATTCAGCTTTGAGATATGTGAAGCAGGACAGAAGCACAGTGTGCTCTTGTGATCTAAAGTGATTTTCTGCATTTTCAAAGTTCTAGCGTTAACCATTGAGGAATTAAACTAACAGGCATTTTCAGTGAAATTCGCCTAATAAGGGTAAACATCCAATAGGCTCTAAACAAAAAAAACGTGATAGTGGGGATGAACAAACTTGGGGAGCCATGAGGGGCACATGAGCGAATCATTTTTTCAGAGTTTCATTGAAATACACAAAGAAACCTAGTGCCTAGAAGCTAAGAAACATGGAATTATTTCCAGTTCGCTAACGCTTTTTTTCTGTGAGTTTGAAACTCTTTTGATACTTAGTGATTCAGCTTTGAGATACTTGAACCAGGAGAGAAGCACAGTGTGCTCTTGTGAACTAAAGTGTTGTTTTGGGTTTTAAAGTTCTAGCATTAACCATTTAGAAATTAAACTAACAGACATTTTCAGGCATTTTCGCCTAATCAGGGTAAACATCCAATAGATTATAACAAAACACCCGTGATGGTGGGATGACCAAACTTGGGGAGCCCTGAGGGGCACATGAGAGAATCATTTTTTCACAGTTTAATTGAAATACACAAATAAACCTCGTTCCCAAGAGCTAAAAAACTGGCAATTATTTCTAGTTCACTAAATTGCTTCACTGTAAGTTTGAAACTGTTTTGCTACGAAGCGATTCAGTTTTGAGATATGTGAACCAGGACAGATGCACATGTGCTCTTGTGAACTAAAGTGCTGTTCTGCGTTTTCAAAGTTCTAGCATTTAGCATTTAGGAATTAAACTAGCAGGCGTTTTCAGGCAAATTCGCCTAATCAGGGTAAACATCCATATGGCTCTAAACAAAGCACCCGTGATGGTGGGATGACCAAACTTTGGGAGCCAAGGGGGTCACAGGAGAGAATCATTTTATCAGAGTTTCTTTGAAATACACCAAGAAATCTCGTGCCCAGGAGCTAAGAAAGAGGCCATTATTTCCAGTTCGCTAAAACGCTTTTTGTGAGTTAGAAACTGTTTTGCTACCAAGCGATTCAGCTTGGAGATACTTAAACCAGGAGAGAAGCACAGTGTGCTCTTGTGAATGAAAGTGCTTTCCTGCATTTTCAAAGTCCTAGCATCAACCATTGAGGAATTAAACCAACAGGCATTTTAAGGCATTTTCACCTTGTCCGGGTAAACATCCAAAAGGCTCTAAAAAAAGCATCCGTGATGGTGGGATGACCAAACTCGGTGAACCATGAGGGGCTATAAGAGAATCATTTGTACACAGTTTCATTGAAATACACAAAGAAACCTCGTGCCCAGGAACTAAGAAATATGAAATTATTTCTATTTCACTAAAACGCTTTTCTGTGAGTTTGAAACTGTTTTGCTACCGAGCGATTAACTTTGAGATATGTGAAGCAGGAAAGAAGCACAGTGTGCTCTTGTGATCTAAAGTGCTTTTCTGCGTTCTCAAAGTTCTAGCATTAACCATTGAGGAATTAAACTAACAGGCGTTTTCAGTGAAATTCCCCTAATCAGGGTAAACATCCAATAGGCTCTAATCAAAAAAACACACGTGATGGTGGGATGACTAAATTTGGGGAGCCATGAGGGGCACATGAGAGAATCATTTTTTCAGAGTTTCATTGAAATACACAAAGAAACCTAGTGCCCAGAAGCTAAGAAACAGGCAATTATTTCCAGTTTGCTAAAACGCTTTTCTGTGAGTTTGAAACTCTTTTGCTACCTAGTGATTCAGCTCTGAGATACTTGAACCAGGAGAGAAGCACAGTGTGCTCTTTTGATATGAAGTGCTTTTCTGCGTTTTCAAAGTTCTAGCATTAACCATTAAGGAATTAAACTAACAAGCGTTTTCAGTCAAATTCGCCTAATTAGGGTAAACATCCAATAGGCTCTAAACAAAAAAACACGTGATGGTGGGATGACCAAACTTGGGGAGCCATGAGAGGCACAGGAGAGAATCATTTTTTCAGAGTTTCATTGAAATACACAAAGAAACCTCTCCGCCCAAAAACTAGGAAAAAAGCAATTATTTCGAGTTCGCTAAAACCCTTTTCTGTGAGTTTGAAACTCTTTTGCTACTTAGTGATTCAGCTTTGAGATACTTGAACCATGAGAGAAGCACAGTGTGCTCTTGTGAACTAAAGTGTTGTTCTGCATTTTTAAAGTTCTAGCATTAACCATTTAGGAATTAAACTAACAGGCGTTTTCAGGCATTTTCGCCTAATCAGGGTAAACATCCAATAGACTGTAAACAAAACACCCGTGATGGTGGGATGACCAAACTTGGGGAGCCCTGAGGGGCACATGAGAGAATCATTTTATCACAGTTTCATTGAAATACACAAAGAAACCTAGTGCCCAGAAGCTAAGAAACAGGCAATTATTTCCAGTTCGCTAAAACGCTTTTCTGTGCGTTTGAAACTGTTTTGCTACCTAGTGATTCAGCTTTGAGATACTTGAACCAGGAGAGAAGCACAGTGTGCTCTTGTGAACTAAAGTGTTGTTCTGCGTTGTTAAAGTTCTAGCATTAACCATTTAGGAATTAAACTAACAGGCGTTTTCAGGCATTTTCGCCTAATCAGGCTAAACATCCAATAGACTGTAAACAAAACACCTGTGATGGTGGGATGACCAAACTTGGGGAGCCATGTGGGGCACATGAGAGAATCATTTTATCTGAGTTTCATTGAAATACACAAAGAAACCTCCCGCCCAAAAGCTAGGAAAAATGGAATTATTTCCAGTTTGCTAAAACCCTTTTCTGTGAGTTTGAAACTCTTTTGCTAACTAGTGATTCAGCTTTGAAATACTTGAACCAGGAGAGAAACACAGTGTGCTCTTGTGAATGAAAGTGCTTTCCTGCATTTTCAAAGTCCTAGCATCAACCATTGAGGAATTAAACCAACTAATTTTAAGGCATTTTCGCCTAATCAGGGTAAACATCCAATAGGCTCTAAAAAAAGCATCCGTGATGGTGGGATGACCAAACTCGGCGAACCATGAGCGGCTCATAAGGGAATCATTTGTACACAGTTTCATTGAAATACACAAAGAAACCTCATGCCCAGGAACTAAGAAATATGAAATTATTTCTATTTCACTAAAACGCTTTTCTGTGAGTTTGAAACTGTTTTGCTACCAAGCGATTAACTTTGAGATATGTGAAGCAGGAGAGAAACACTGTGTGCTCTTGTGAAGGAACGTGCTTTCCTGTGTTTTCAAAGTCCTAGCATCAACCATTGAGGAATTAAACTAACAGTCGTTTTCAGGCATTTTCGCCTAATCAGGGTAAACATCCAATAGACTGTAAACAAAACACCTGTGATGGTGGGATGACCGAATTTCGGGAGCCATGAGGGGCACATGAGAGAATTATTTTATCAGAGTTTCATTGAAATACACAAAGAAACCTAGTGCGCAGAAGCTAAGAAACAGGCAATTTTCTCCAGTTCGCTAAAATGCTTTTCTGTGAGTTTGAAACTCTTTTGCTACCTAGTGATTCAGCTTTGAGATACTTGAACCAGGAGAGAAGCACAGTGTTCTCTTGTGAACTAAAGTGTTGTTCTGCGTTGTTAAAGTTCTAGCATTAACCATTTAGGAATTAAACTAACAGGCGTTTTCAGGCATTTTCGCCTAATCAGGGAAAACATCCAATAGACTGTAAACAAAACACCCGTGATGTTGGGATGACCAAACTTGGGGAGCCCTGAGGGGCACATGAGAGAATCATTTTATCACAGTTTCATGCTTTCATGGGTGATAAGGAGAAGAAGTTGAAAATGCATGCAACAGTCAGTAGACGCTTACAGTCTTCGTCCTCCTCAGGTGACTCGTTAGAATTTGTTGCCTCCCTTGAGTTCAGGAAATGTGAAATCAATACTTGGTGGCATCCCTTCTGGACTTGACACATGGCCAGGTCACTGATCACATAGATGGGTGACTAGCTGCTTGGAAAAGACCTGCTCTAGGGTCTGAAGTTTCCTGAATTATGTTTTCATCCAAGGGATTTATCCTCAGATAATCAGGTTACAACAGAGCCTTCAAGAAGAAATAAGTCCCACCTGAACGGACATGATTTGTAGAGAATGAAGTTCCACCCAGACCAGGTGCTAATGAAATTAGAGTGCATTCCGGCCCCAGAGTGGTTTCTGAATTAGAAATGAAAGAGGTCCTTTGATGTAGTTTGAGGTAAAAAGTTCTCAAGTTGGAGGCAATTGTGACCAACATGCAAGATGTTGTGCTCCCACTAAAACATGGAGAAGTATTTGAAATTTATAATCCATATTTCAAAAAAATAAAGGTATCTTGGAGTGCGGGGTCACTCATAGGGCAACAGAGCAGCCAGTCACGCTTTTATGGGCCTTTGTTTGCGAATGGCTTTTTTTTTCACACAGGAAGTGCGAGGGAAGCTGCCTACAATGAGCGCCATGGGGCACTAATGTAGTTCTTGGGCCTTCTTGGAAAAAGCCTTCAATGTTGTGCTCCATTAAAGCCTAGTATAATAGTAGTACTGGTTGTTGTGTAAATCTGGCCTTTCTAAAATGAGTTGCAAGAGGCCTGGGATGCCCTGTAGACCTCCCTGTCTTTCCCAGGGCCCTGAGGGAGAACTGAGTAGTGGTGATTCCTCAGCCTGAATCCTGGACTTTGGGGCCCAGAGCAGACCAGGAGAGACCGAAGGTGCTTCCACAATAAGTCCTGGCACTGAGCCTTGGTGCTAAGCTCTGTGCACTTGACCTGAGGGACACTGTCAAAGGGATAATGAAGGTGCTTTGACACACTTTGTTCTTGTCCAGGCTCATTGGGGAAAGATACATCAAGGCTTAGTTTGAAGTCATCATGTGGTAGTGCTCTAAGCCATTCAGGGTCAAAGTAGAACAGACCAAACAGAACCATTGTAGGTGGCACAGACCGCATCAGCATCTGTGTCCAAGCCCCAAGAACAACATACCTGACCCAGAGTCAAAACTTCATTTGGAAACCGGTTTTCTGGTAGAGCTGGTGGCAAGATCCTTTCAAATGTATCACCGGGATCATTATGGAGGCCAAATCTATGCAATGGTTGAGAACAGATAGGTAGAAATGTGTAGGACTTTAAGTTGGTACTTTTTTTTGTTTTTCATTTTTTTTATTCTGCATATCTATCTATCAGTTTTATTTTCAATGTGCTCCTCTGAAGTCACTCAGGACTGGGCAAGTTGATTTTAATTAAAACAATCAATTGACAAGGAGAAAGAACCAAGGAAAAAAATGTGTGTGAAGCTCAATCAAAATAATTAAGGAAATAAATCTGCTGGCTAATGATATATTTGTGTAAAAATATGTGGTCACTGATGGTGTATAAGACTGAAATGTGCATAAAAGTATAAGCATGCACATTGCCTGGAGATTAGTTTTGCAGTGGAAGCATATGTCACTTTCACTGGGAAATGTCATGCTTTCATGTGTGATAAGGAGAGAAAGTTGAAAATGCATGCAAGAGTCAGTAGACGCTTACAGTCTTCGGCCTCCTCAGGTGACTCGTGAGAATTTGTTGCCTCCCTTGAGTTCAGGAAATGTGAAATCAATACTTGCTGGCATCCCTTCTGGACTTGATGCATGGCCAGGTCATGGATCACATAGATGGGTTGTTGATCCAAGACTCAAAGAAAAGACCACCAACTTCAATTTTAGATTGAAGCAAGCTTATATTGTATACATATAAAGAGAGCTGGCCAGGGCTGCCCCTCCCAAACACTGGGCTTGGGGTCAGCCCCGCTCTCCGGGAAGACAAGGTTTTTATAGTTCAAAGAGTTACAGAAAATCTTGGGAACTTACAGCTAACAAGGTCAGACATGTGTAATTCAAAGCAAGTAGCAAACTAATATCTACATGGCATTGCATTCCAAGAAAAAAGGGGAGTAATAGTTAAACCCCCACATCAAAAGTTTATGAGGGCACCGTTAGTTTGAGAGAGAGAGAGTTGTTATCTGGTCAAGGACAGCCAGGCCTGAGCGAGCTCAAGGCCTGGGAATGAATGCCAGACAATAAGCTCAAGCCAAATAAGAATCCTAGCATTTCATAGAAAACTGAAGTGGGCTTTTCATAACTTTTTGACAGGATGGCTCCCAGTCTTAGGATGGAATTAGGCTGGTTTATCATTCCCCCCCCCTTTTTTTTTTATTTTTCAAATCTTTGAAAGGGAGTAATCATATAGGCTAATTTTATCGATGGTACATAATAGAATTAAATTGCAGCCCAATAAACAGGAGCATATAGTTAATAACACATGGGACAATAACTAGTAAGAGAAGGATACAAATTATAGGACCTAAGAGAGAAGTTAACCATGGAAACCAATCTCCAAGCCTAACCAATAATTACTCATTTTAATTTTGTTAATCTCCTGTCTTATCTCATCTACCTGTTGTTGGATAACATTAGAATAATCTGTAACATTAAAACAGCACATGCCTGGGAATTGTTGGCAACCCAAGTGATGTTTCAATAAAAGAAAATCAATAACCGCTCTATTTTGTAACATTGAGGTTCAAAGTTCTTTCATCTCTTGATTAATTTCTGCCAAAACTTGTGCAGTAAGGTTAGCTGTTTTGCTAAAACTACAGGCTAATTTTGTGATTTCTCTTTGTATTCCTACAACTAGACCCAGAAGTGGCAAAAGAAAGGCTGCTGCAATTGCAGTGTCTAGTGGGTCTAGGAGGATTAAATTGTCATCGCAGTTGGAGGGCAGACTTCGGGCCATTTGGTGGGGAGCTGTCAGAGATGGCAGTAAAGGAAAGATCCGTCCAATAGAACAGATCCCAGAAAAGTTTGTAGGCAAAGCCTGGAAAGTTGCTTTATTACAGAGAAAAAACCCATCCTGTTGGCAGTCGTTTGCCATTGGGTAGGGAGATATTTTGCTCAATAGAACAATTGCGGGGGGATCGGGGAAGGATGCAATCTATGCATAAACAATGCTTTTGAATAACCAGTGAAGCTGGCAAAGCTGGCTCTGCATGGTATACTGGCCAGTCTTGCTGCGTTGCTCTACCACCAGTGACTTTAACATAGTCAGTATATTTTACAGATACACCCATAAGATTGTTAGCTAGCAATTGATGGATGGAGTTTCCTTTCTTGTACACAGAAGGAACTTTTGTCCATAGTGTCAACAGCCAATTGTAACCAAAAATTTTGAGTAGTTACAGAATTTAGGGGACTCACAGAAACATCCACCTTTAAAGTAGCTTTTGAATAAACAGTATTTATTGGGGCCCCTTTTTTTAGCTTAGTACAGGAATACTGTCCTGAATCTTGAGGGTGAGCAGAGTATTTATAGATTCCAAAATTTATATTATCCCCTCGAGATTGGTCTGTAAGATTTCTCCATGGTCCCTCCCTGAATATCTGACTAAAAATTTCTTGGTTATCTTTATACCATTTGATAGGGCCAATTACTGGATCTTGACAAGAGTAAGTATAATTTAGTATTAGTGGAGATCCTGAAATAGTAGGTCCTTCTTGGGCTACAGATGGGGTACAAGGTTTGTTGAGGCCAGCATAGCTAAAACCCAAGGATACATGTATACTCCAACAGGCAAAAATTATTAGCATAATGCTTATAATAACAGGGAAAGCAATAAGAATCTAGTGACAGAATATTAAACCTTAGTAATTTTAACTTTAAAAGGCCCACGCTCAGTCACTTTCCACCTCTGGCTGCTGGATTCTCTTCCAGTGGGTTCTTCCTCCGTGGTTTCTGTAGGTGCCTTCTTTAGCTGTGAGTGATGGATCCAGGCAGGAATACCAGCAACTTTGACGGCAGTAGGAGTGCGGAGAATCACGATGTAAGGGCCCTTCCACCTGGGCTCAAGGCTGTTAGTTCTCAAACGTCGTATCAGCACAGCATCGCCTGGTTGGAATGAATGATCGGGGCAGTCTCTGTCCAACGGGCTGAGCAGCCTGGACCTGGGGAAAGATCTTATCTATGATTAGTTGTAGCCCTTTGAGTGTTTCTGAGATTGGAATGTCTCCCATTAGATCTTGGTGTACTCTGGGAACCAAAGGCAGTGGCCGCCCATAAATTATTTCATAAGGGGTAAATTTTTCCTGGTAAGGAGTGCAACGGGCCCTTAAGAGAGCAAAAGGCAGGAGATCAACCCAGTTACCACCAGTCTCAAGTATTAATTTAGTCAAAGTTTCCTTTAATGTTCTATTCATCCTTTCTACCTTCCTGAACTTTGAGGATGTTACATACAATGTAATTTTCAGTTTATATTTAGGGCTCTTGAAATTAATTGAGATAATTTGGCCATGAAGGCTGGGCCATTGTCAGACCCCAAAGTTAGAGGAAGGCCAAATCTAGGAACAATCTCAGTTATTAGTTTTTTAACTACTATTTGTGCTGTTTCTGTTCGAGTAGGAAAGGCTTCTACCCAGCCTGAGACAGTTTCAACAAAGACTAACAAGTATTTATATCCATATAGTCCTGGTTTAATTTCAGTAAAGTCCAATTCCCAAAATTCACCAGGTACAGTACCTTGACTTCTGTTTCCCTGTGGAAGATGGTTCTTTTTAGCATTTACCTGTGCACATGTCATGCAGCGATTTGAGATGTTCTGGAGTATCCCTCGGTGTCCCGGGAACCAAACGTGGGGTGAAATTAGTTTTGAAGTCTTCTTGGGGGATAAATGCATCGCCTGATGAAGATCAGTTAACCACTTTCTTCCTAAAAGCTTAGGCATGCAAATTTTCCCATCTGAGAGAGTCCACCAGCCGTGACAGTTTTGTTGGGCTCCCATAGAGGAGTATAAGTTTATCTCTTCAGTAGTGTACGAAGGAGTTTCTTCCTCAATTTTAACTGGGAGTTTGGGGCAATTTGAGAGTTCAAGAATAGTTTGACATTTTGACTCCCCAAGGGCTATTTCCCTGGCTGTTTGATCGGCCAAGTTATTACCTTGGGTCTGGGGGCTATTGTCTTTACGGTGTCCAGGCCAGTGGATAATAGCCAGTTTATCTGGCAACCAGATAGCCTCCAGTAATTGAAGGATTTCTTTGTTTATTTTTGATAGTCTTTCCATCTGAAGTTAAAAATCCCCTTTGTTTGTATATCTGTCCATGCACATGTACTGTAGCAAAAGCATAATGGCTGTCCGTGTAAATGTTTACCCATTTTCCTTCTGCCCATCTCAATGCCTGTGTTACTGCAACGATTTCTGCTTTTTGGGCTGATGAGCCTCTGGGCAAAGCCTGTGCCCAGATAATTTCTTTTTGGCCCGTAACAACTGCTGCTCCCGCATACCTTATTCCATCCCGGACATAACTGCAGTTACAGTATATAACGGCTTGGCAATTTCAGCAAATCCAGGTATCCAAAGGCGGCAGTATCCAATTGCCCCTAGAAATTCCCTAACCTGCTTTTTAGTGGTTGGGGTTGGGATCTTCATTATGGCTTCTATGCGGGATTGGGATAACAGTCTTTTCCCTTCCCTCAGCTCATATCCCAAATAAGTAACCCGGGAGGAACAGATTTTTGCCTTTTTCTTGGAGACTCAGTACCCCAATTGAGCCAAGGTTCTAGCAAACCCCGAGTGGCCCTTAAACAGTCCTCTTTGTCTTTTGTTGCTAACAGGAGATCATCCACATATTGGAGCAAGGTTACCTCAGGGTACTTACTGCGAAACAGTCTCAGATCTTGATTGAGAGTTTCATCAAAGATAGTGGGGGAATTTTTAAATCCCTGAGGTAGTCGAGTCCAGGTCAGTTGTCCCGATATCCCCATCTCCAAATCCGTCCATTCGAAAGCAAAGATAGGCTGACTCAGTTTTGACAAAGGGATGGAGAAAAATGCGTCTTTCAAATCCAATACAGTATAAACTGTATGTTCTGGTGGCAACAAACTGAGCAAAGTGTAGGGGTTAGGGACAGTTGGGTGTATAGTTTTCTACCTGTTTGTTCACTTCCCTTAAGTCCTGTACTGGTCTGTAATCTTGAGTCCCAGGCTTTTGGACAGGCAACAAGGGGGTGTTCCAAGCCGATTGACATCTAATTAGTATCCCCACTTCTAGGAGATGCCTGATGTGGGTTTTAATTCCTTCTTTGGCTTCAAAACTGATGGGGTATTGTTTAACCCGGATGGGCATAGCCCCAGATGTTAGTTGTATTACAACTGGTGGCACATGCTAAGCTAGCCCTGGAGGGTTATCCTCAGCCCACACTGTAGGAATTTCTTGAATTAATAATTTCTCCCCATTTTCCTTCTGAAGTTTGGATAGGATTTTGAAAAAGCAGATATTCCTCACTTAATGGGCAGGTTATAGTTAGGGCCTTTGCAGGATTTCCCAATTCTAATGTAGGCATATCTCCAGAAAATGAGATAGTTGCCTGAAGTTTGCTTAAAAGGTCCCGTCCCAGCAACGGGAAAGGGCATTCAGGGATAACAATGAAGGAGTGAGTTACAGTTCCTCGTCCTATGTTAACAGTCCGGTCTGTAGTCCATTTATACTTTTTAATTTCTCCTGTTGCCCCTTGCACTTCCATGGTTTCATTAGTGAAGGGTCCTATGGGCTTCTGTAACACTGAATGTGAAGCTCCTGTATCCACTAGGAAATTTACAGGTTGGCCCCCAATTGAGAAAGTTATCATGGGCTCTCAGGAGCCTAGTTTGAAAGAGCCATGGCCCCCCTATTCTTCTAAAGTTAAAACTGGTTTTGGCTGAGGAGCTCTGGCCTGTGATCGGGGCAAGCTTTTCGGATTACGTTGGGGGCATTCATTTTTCCAATGTCCAATTTCTTTGCAATAAGCACACTGGTTTTGTAGCAGGGAAGATCGCTTTTTGTCTCTGTTGTATGTGGTCTGCCTTTGTCTAGGATTCGAGGTTTCAGAAGCCTGTAATGCGGCCACTGTGGCCCTGTTTACTTTCCTTATCAGTAGATCATCTCGGCTATCTCTATTTTCAAACACCTTTTGGGCTATTTCCAATAATTCTGACCTGGTTTTTCCTGCAAAACCATCTATCTTTTGAATCTTTTTACGGATGTCTGGGGCTGACTGAGTCACAAAAGCCAGATTAATCGCCTTGAGGCTTGTCGGGTCCTCAGGGTCTATAGGAGTATATAGACGGTATGCCTCCAGGAAGCACTCGAGAAACGCTGAAGGCGACTCATTTGGCCCATGTTTTACATCTGCTACCTTAGAAAGATTTGTGGGTTTTCGAGCTGCCCTCTTAAGGCCCTCTAACAGAGTCTGGTGGTACTCACCGAGTGCTCGCCTACCTTCAGTTGTCCCATAGTCCCAGCTTGGTCTTCTCCTAGGTAAAGCTCATTCAATCACTTCTGTTTCTTCATCGCTTGTAAAAGCACTTATCCCAGGCAGCGCTTTAGCCGCTTCTGCCAGGATTCGCTCCCTTTCCTCCGTGGTGAAGAGAGTATGGAGAATCTGTTGACAGTCATCCCAGGTGGGGAGGTGATTAGAGAAAACGGAATCAACCAGAGAAATCAAGGAACTACGATCCGTGCTAAAAGGGGGATTCTGGTTTTTCCAGTTATAAAGGTCTGTTGTGGAAAATGGAACATACACGTAGCGACCTTCTGGAATCTGGCGGAGAGGAAGAACAGGGGCCGGAGTCGGTTCCACTTCAGGGATATTAATAGAAATGGAGCCGGCAGGTCGGCCAGGGGAAGCAATTGAGTCAGGCCTTCCATAAGGGTGGCCCTGTCGGGTATGGGGAGGAGAAAGAACAGGGGCTGGCTCCTTTGGGAAGACTAGAGTTGGAGGAGTGGATGAGTGGGGCAATTGAGGAAGCGGTTGAGGGAGGGAGAGGGAGATGGTGGAGTAGTTAGTGAAGCAGCTGCGACTGCACCCGCAGCAGGAGGATAAAGAGGAGCCGAGGCATCTGGGGGAAGGAGGGAATCCTCCAGAGAGTCCTGTAGGACAGGGCTCTTAGTGGATTTATGGTTTGTTTTTGAGGGACCCTGGAGAGTTCTCCCAGCCATAACCAGGGCTTGCCCTCCCTGTCCGTTCCGGACCATCCAAACCTTCATCCAGGCGGGGGAATTAGTTGTTGCTTCCACCCAGGGTAGAATATATCCTATTTGATCTGGGTGGCCAGGATTACCAAGAGTGATGTTAGATATAGCCCATGCCACTTGGGGATCAAAGGTGCCCTCAGGGGGCCAGCCGACTCTGAAGGTGGGCCATTCTACCTCACAGAATGTTCGGAGGCGTTTCTTGGTGATGGGATAATCATAATCCTGCTTAAAAAATGGGGATAAAGTTTGTCAAAATTCCTTAAAACACAGTTCAAAGGAGTATCAGGCTTACTTGTCTTATTACCCATGTTGTTCAATTTTTTACATTTACAACAGAGAAGACACAATGAGAAAGCAGAAAACAAAAACAACAAAACAAAACAAAACAAAAAAACAGAACACAGGACAATACACAAAAGAAAATAACCAGGCGCCAAACCAACCAGGGAGCAGTGCAACGTCTTGCTAATGCTCCGGACAGGAGTGCATATGTGCCTTGTCAGGCACCTCTCTGTCCCCAGTGGGAATTCCTGACCAGAACCAGAAAGCAGTGCGACCTTTCGCTACTGCCCTGGACAGGAGTGTATGTACCTCGCCAGGCACCTCGCTGTCCCCAGAAGAGATCTCAAAACCAGATACCAGATGTTACTAGGGCGCCACTTAACTGTGGAGGTTTTTTTGTTCCCACTGGATGCTTGCTAATTTTTGATGCGGCAGTTCACTGCAGTAGTCTGAAGGACTGAAGGCACACCGTGGGGCCTTGGAACGTCTCAAGGTGCGCACCCCCCCTAGGGTAGCACTCCGCCCCGGAGTCCCAGAGTGAAGGTCTGGCTTCAGAATTTGTAGTGGTCTGAATCTCGCTGCGGCCTCCAAAAATGTTGATCCAAGACGCAAAGAAAAGACAACCAACAACCCAATTTTAGATTAAAGCAAGCTTATATTGTATACATATAAAGAGAGCTGGCCAGGGCTGCCCCTCCCAAACACTGGGCTTGGGTCAGCCCCGCTCTCCGGGAAGACAAGGTTTTTATAGTTGAAAGAGTTACAGAAAATCTTGGGAACTTACAGCTAACAAGGTCAGACATGTGTAATTCAAAGCAAGTAGCAAACTAATATCTACATGGTATTGCATTCCAAGAAAAAAGGGGAGTAATAGTTAAACCCCACATCAGAAGTTTATGAGGCACCCTTAGTTTGAGAGAGAGAGAGAGTTGTTATCTGGTCAAGGACAGCCAGGCCTGAGCGAGCTCAAGGCCTGGGAATGAATGCCAGACAATAAGCTCAAGCCAAACAAGAATCCTAGCATTTCATAGAAAACTGAAGTGGGCTTTTCATAACTTTTTGACAGGATGGCTCCCAGTCTTAAGATGGAATAAGGCTGGTTTATCAGGGTGACTAGGTGCTTGGAAAAGACCTGCTCTAGGGTCTGAAGTTTCCTGAGTTATCTTCTTCATCCAAGGGATTTATCCTCAGATACTCAGGGTACAACAGAGCCTCCAAGAGGAAATACGTCCCACCTGAACGGACATGATTTTTAGAGAATGAAGTTCCACCCAGACCAGGTGCTAATGAAATTAGAGTGCATTCCGGCCCCAGAGTGGTTTCTGAATTAGAAATGAAAGGGGTCCTTTGATGTAGTTTGAGGTAAAAAGTTCTCAAGTTGGAGGCAATTGTGGCCAACATGCAAGATGTTGTGATCCCACTTGAACATGGAGAAGTATTTGAAATTTATAATCCATATTTCAAAAAAATAAAGGTATCTTGGAGAGCGGGGTCACTCAGAGGGCAACATACGAGCCAGTCACGCTCTTTTGGGGCCTTTGTTTGCGAATGGCATTTTTTTCACACAGGAAGGGCGCGGGAAGCTGCCTAGAATGAGCGCCTTGGGGCACTAATGTTGTTCTTGGGCCTTCTTGGGAAAAGCCTTCAATGTTGTGCTCCATTGAGGCCTAGTATAATAGTAGTACTGGTTGTTGTGTAGATCTGGCCTTTCTAAAATTAGTTGCAAGAGTCCTGGGGTGCCCTGTAGACCTCCCTGTCTTTTCCCAGGGCCCTGAGGGAGAACTGAGTAGTGGTGATTCCTCAGCCTGAATCCTGGACTTTGAGGCCCAGAGCAGACCAGGAGAGACCGAAGGTGCTTCCACAATAAGTCCTGGCACTGAGCCTTGGTGCTAATATCTGTGCACTTGACCTGAGAGACACTGTCAAAGGGATAATGAAGGTGCTTTGACACACATTGTTCTTGTCCAGGCTCATTGGGGAAAGATGCAACAAGGCTTAGTTTGAAGTCATCATGTGGTAGTGCTCTAAGCCATTCAGGGTCAAAGTAGAACAGACCAAACAGAACCATTGTAGGTGGCACAAGACTGCATCAGCATCTGTGTCCAAGCCCCAAAACAACATACCTGACCCAGAGTCAAAACTCCATTTGGAAACCGGTTTTCTGGTAGAGCTGGTGGCAAGATCCTTTCAAATGTATCACCGGGATCATTAGGGAGGCCAAATCTATGCAATGGTTGAGAACAGATAGGTAGAAATGTGTAGGACTTTAAAGTTGGTACTTTGTTTTTTCATTTTTTTTTATTCTGCATATCTATCTATCAGTTTTATTTTCAATGTGCTCCTGTGAAGTCACTCAGGACTGGGCAAGTTGATTAAATTAAAACAATCAATTGACAAGGAGAAAGAACCATGGAAAAAATGTCTGTGAAGCTCAATCAAAATAATTAAGGAAATAAATCTGCTGGCTAATGATACATTTGTGTAAAATATGTGGTCACTGATGGTGTATAAGACTGAAATGTGCATAAAAGTATAAGCATGCATAGTGCCTTGAGATTCGTTTTGGAGTGGAAGCATATGTCAACTTCACTGGGAAATGTCATGCTTTCATGGTGATAAGGAGAAGAAGTTGATAATGCATGCAACAGTCAGTAGACTCTTACAGTGTTTCGGCCTCCTCAGGTGACTCGTGAGACTTTGTTGCCTCCTGTGAGTTCAGGAAATGTGAAATAAATACTTGCTGGCATCACTTCTGGACTTGACGCATGGCCAGGTGTACTGAGTACCAAAGAATAATAATAATTTAATGAATCTGATATTAACTTAGTGTTTGTGTGGAAATAGTGCTTAATGCTATAAGTGTCATGAATATGTCCTGCCTTGTCATACACTGTGACATGCACAGTGAGTATCCATGGCAACGCCTGAAAGAGCCCCGCATGTGTAACCCTGATAACAGAGTGCATGACCCTGATATGTCACTATGAGTGATGTAAGGGCCTAACTAGAAATAGTATATAAACCGAGTCCCCAGCTCACTCAAGCGAAGCGCCTTCAAGACGACCAGACCCTGTCACGCTTCCCGTCGGAGTGACCTGCTGATGGTGCCGGCTGCTTGCTGAGTTCCCGGACCAGACTTCATCTGATCCAGCGAGCGGCTAAGAAGACATTTCTTGGTGAGCCCCCTGGGACTCGGGGAGATAGAGGCTAAGTTAGGACTGTGTGAATCTAGCTTTGAATTTGGTTGTGAATAATCCTTGGCATTACAAAGACATATCTGCCTCTGTCTACTTAATGTGCTCGGGACAGTTGGCGTAGTCGGCAGGATTGTTAACTTAAGGATGAAGGGTCGAAGAGTCTGAAACCCCAAAAGGCACCCGCTGAAAGGTGGAAAGACCGGCAAGGACATTGGGTTAGCCCGAAAGGCACCTGCTTCTTTGGAGGTAGTAAGACCGGCAAGGGAGTTTCTCCCATGGTGCGAGCCCAGTCCAAGGTGGCGGATGACCACGACCCAGACTTTGACCATTAGCAGTTCAGTCCGATGAAAAATTGGCTAGCAAAACGAGCCTACAATAAGGCAGAGGTTATTCTCAACCAAATTGTAGTTGAAGGATTAAGGTGGAGCGCTCCAAAATTTTACTTTAAAAAGAAGGAAGCTAAGGCTTGGCTGTATATAGCAAGAGCACTTGCTTAAGGCTCCTGCCCTAAAAATGGGTCTGATAGAAAAATTTAAGAAATTGAACTTATTCAAGAAACAGCCAAGTAAGGAACTAAAACCTCAGTCAGACTGGAGGACTTGTGAAAGAATAGTACAAGAAAAATTGCCCAAATTCCAGAAAGAAACTACAGTGGATATTCCATTGACCAATGCTGAAGTATTGCAACCCATCCTGGCTAGGGCCCCCAGGACGGAGATACCAGCATTGCTCATTAAGACCATAGATGACCTAGATCAAGATAGAATGAAGGGCAAAAGACTAGTCAGAAATGCGCTGCAGCGAAACAGCAACAATCCTTTCTTACAAAATATTATTGACGAGGAGGTTAAAGCGAGGAGTAGTAAACAGGCGTTTCTGGCCACAATGACGCTCTTATCGATGACACCCAGTGGGGGCAATCGAACAGAGTCGCCCGACAGACTTGAGGAAGTGCCCGAAATAACTGTAGAGCAGAGGGATTTAACTCGGGCAGAAATTCAACAATACAAACAGGAATTTGCACAAAAGGAAAGTAAGGACATAGAATATCTTTTAAAATTATGGGATAAAGGAGCAAACACCATTATGCTCAATGCCCGTGAGATGAACTCATTGAAAAGTATTATAGAAAATCCACATGTCTACCAGGCCCTTGAGGCTATAATAGAAGTAAATAATGATCATGAAACTTCTTTAATGAATTGGGTAGCCAAAGCCTGGATAAAATGCTTTTCCAACGCTGGATTGGACTCAATTTGAATCCTCCGCTAGATGGGACAACTTGGAACAGGCAATTAACATCTTAAGGAAACTTGGAGTGACAGCCATGATGTATACAGATGCTAAAACTCCCAAGGCTGCACAGCTTACCTGTAAGCTGCCTGTCGTGGCCAGCCACGGCGCCGCGGGAGGAAAACTCGGAGGCAGGGTAAAGCTATTACTACTTTTACTTCTGCTTTCTTAGAGAGAGCTTAGAGAGAGAAAGAAAGATTTTTCTTCTTCTTAGAAAGAGCTTAGAGAGAAAGATTAGAGATAGCTTTTTCTTCTTTAGAGAGAGAGAGAGCTTAGCTTTTAGAGCTTCTTTCTTCTTTCTTCTTTCTTCCTCGGGAGCCTCAGCTTGACTCTGACCAGGAATTACTTCTTCTATCTGGTTGCTCTTCTGTAACCGCTCTGCCTACATTCTGGCCGCTCTGATTCTTTTCTTCTTCTCCGACCCGAACTCTTCTTCCGACCGAGCGACTGCATGACTGACTGAATGAATTCATTCTTCTCCTGACTCCGACCGCTTTCACCCGGTTATATACCTTTAGCTTTGCGGATGCTCACGTGCATTTACAGGTGCGTCACATACATACTTATTATCAGGTGGAACTTATGGCTTCCAGCTGACCGCAATAGCCATCTCCCTAATTGGGGCTCCTTCATATTCCTCCCTTTTAGTTTAAAAGGTGCTTTTTTTAATTCTATTTTTCTATATTTTATTTTCTCTATTTTCTCTATTTTCTTTTATTTTCTTGTCCCTACCTGGCTTTTCACCTTTTGTTTTAAAAGGGTGGATATTTGAGCCCTTTTTGAGGAGGTACTGCGGCTTTAAGGAAGCCTACTGCTGAGGAGCAGCTAACGCACTTAGTTAAGAACAATTGCATAAGCGGCTTTGACTTTTTTTTTTTCTTGTCTCTTCTTTATTTTTATGGCTTTTTTGCCAAAGCTCAATGGCTTTTTTCTCTGCATGGTTTTCACCGTGCTTTTTAATTCTCTATTTTCTTTTAAGCTCATGGCTTTTTTCTCTATGGCTTTTTGCTAAAGCTCAAGGCTTTTTCTCTGCATGGCTTTTACCATGCTATTACCTTCTGGCTTCTTTATTTTTTTATGGCTTTTGGCCGGCTACTTGCTTCATGGCTTCAGCTTCTCGCCGGCTCTCGCCGGCTACTTGCTTTGGCTTTTCGCTAATTCTTAACTGGCCTCAACTGAGTACTACTCTTTTTGCTGGTCTCAACTAAGTACTATTCTTTTTGCTGGTCTCAACTGAGTCAGAGGCTATGCTTTCTTCTCCTCTCTCCTCACTATCTTAGCTTCTTGTTCTTATATCTTATTTTTTCTTCTCTGCCTGCTGAGCCCCGGACGGGCCACCATTTGTAAGCTGCCTGTCGTGGCCAGCCACGGCGCCGCGGGAGGAAAACTCGGAGGCAGGGTAAAGCTATTACTACTTTTACTTCTGCTTTCTTAGAGAGAGCTTAGAGAGAGAAAGAAAGATTTTTCTTCTTCTTAGAAAGAGCTTAGAGAGAAAGATTAGAGATAGCTTTTTCTTCTTTAGAGAGAGAGAGAGCTTAGCTTTTAGAGCTTCTTTCTTCTTTTCTTCTTTCTTCCTCGGGAGCCTCAGCTTGACTCTGACCAGGAATTACTTCTTCTATCTGGTTGCTCTTCTGTAACCGCTCTGCCTACGTTCTGGCCGCTCTGATTCTTTTCTTCTTCTCCGACCCGAACTCTTCTTCCGACCGAGCGACTGCAAGACTGACTGAATGAATTCATTCTTCTCCTGACTCCGACCGCTTTCACCCGGTTATATACCTTTAGCTTTGCGGTGTATGCTCACGTGCATTTACAGGTGCGTCACATACATACTTATTATCAGGTGGAACTTATGGCTTCCAGCTGACCGCAATAGCCATCTCCCTAATTGGGGCTCCTTCACTTACCCCTGCTATGAAAAAAATAATTATTTCAGGGGCAAGCACCACCGCACATGAAAATGACCATCATGTCTGCCTTAGCAAACATCAAAACTGTTAATGAGGCAATAGAATATTTCAGACAAGCAAGGGAAATGCAAGGGGTAAGGTGTTAACTTTCATGGCACAAAAACCTAAGCCAATAACAAGAGTAGCACCCACTTTTTTGACTCAGGTTAAAAACAGAACATTCCCTAACAGGAATCCTGGACCTAACAGGATTCCACAAAAATATAAACCACCATTCTCTACCATAACCAGAAATCAACAGAATTACTCATGGCAAAAATGCAATCATGAGGCCAAAAAACGTATATCGGGGGGCCACAAGGCCCCCAATCAGACCCTATATCCAGAGACCCCCATTAGGAGCCAACTTCAGGGGAACAAGAACCAGATTCAGACCACAGGCAAATCAAATGCGCAATGTACGCATGTACGCATATATATGGGGGGATTCATGATAATAGACCTTAGTCCAATTAGCTATAAGAAATAAAAAATGCAGAAAAGAGGGAAAATTTTTTAATAGATACAGGAAGTCAAGTTACCATCTGTAACAGTATAGCCAAAGACCCCAATGCTAAGAATTGGATAAGAATTGAAGGAATAATAGGGGATATTTTGGCAGAAACAAACTAAAAAATGCAAATACTTAACTACAATAGACCCCCTTAGAAGGAAAAGTTATTATTAGCAGAAACCCCATGTAACATTTTAGGGATGGATTGGATCCCCATAATTTCCAAAATTGGCTACCCTTAAGAAAAAATAAAAGTGACCCATTAGAAATGCATTTCTGTGCCCTAACAGCAGTAAAGATGGAACCTGTAGTTTTGCCCAGAATTCCCCCTTCATTCACTAAACAGTACCCCTTAAAGGGAGGCCACACTGATGTAACTAAAATCATTGAAAAAACTGCTACAAGAAAACATAATTGAGAGGACAGCCTCATTCAATTACAATAGTCCCCAGTTTGGCCAGTGTTAAAACCTAATGGGGCCTACAGATTTACAGTAGATTACAGGAAAATCAATGAACTTTCACCACAAATGCCTGGACACCTACCAGAAGTAGAGACCATCTTTTCAGAGATCAGAAATGCAGAACCCAAGGTTTTTGCAGCAATAGACTTATCAGACATGTTTTTTGCAATCCCACTGGCTGAAGAATCTAGGGAAATTACCACTTTTACCTGGAATAGTAAACAATACAGGTTCAAAAAGACTACCACAAGGATATAGAAACAGCCCTATCATAGCCCATTATGGCAATATCTCAATCCATTCCATGGAAAGAAATTCCAAAGGAGGTGTTAGTGCATTCATATTTAGATGACATCATTATAGCAAGGACAAGAAATATCTTTAGTCCAAATGACACTAGACTTAATGGTGTCAACACTAAGAAATAAAGGTATGGACTATAAATGAAGACAAAATACAAGGTCCCAAAGACACTATCAAATTTTTTAGGAGTATTCTGGAATGCCACCGGACCAACAAATTCCAGAAGGGACAATCTCAAAGATCCAAAGGACTCAAGGCCCCCTCCAACAAAAAAAGAAGCACAACAGTTAATAGGACTTTTTGGATATTGGAGACAACACCTTCCATACATGCAAAACCTGCTTGCGCCGATCTATAAGGTTACTAGGAAAGCCGCTGACTTTGAATGGGCACAAGCACAGAAAGAAGCTTTTAGAAAATTGATTGAATATATAGAATTGTATAGACAATTGTTTGTACCTGTGCGTTCAGACACCTTAATAGTTGATGTACTGTACATAAATGGATATGGAAATTGGGGAATTTTTGTTAAAAAGGAAGGTAAAACCATACTGTTGGCTTCTATTGCAAACGCTTTCCTTACTCTGAGATAAAATATTCTAAAATTTGAAAAACTCATTTGGAATTTATTTGAGGCATTAAAGGTCATCTCTTTGATCAGAAAGGACCAATGTCTAATAGTCCGCACGCCTATTCCTATAATGGAATGGCTTAAAATGACTCCAGACGAAATCAACGGCCTACCAAATGGAACAAAGAGTTCTAAAAATGGAAATGGTACATTGAAGGGGTGCTTGTGAACAAGCTGGAATCCACATAACTCCAAATTCATGGAGGATGTGACAAATCAGCCCCTGGTTTACCAACACCGGTAGAGCCACTTGATGAAACAACAAAACCCCATAGGAGTATGGGGACCTGAATTCAAAGAACAAACAAACAACGCTTGGTTTATCGGATGGATCTGGAGTCATAAAAGCAGGGAAGCTGCACTGGAAAAATGTGCAGCCTACAGACCTCGGACAAGACAATCCTAACTGATCAGGGGTGGATAAAACAGCTCAACCATGCAGAGCTTATGGCAGTCAAATTAGCAATTGAAAAATCAATACAAGAAAAAAAGAAAAACCTCCATATTATATTTATTCAGATTCTTGGGCAGTTTGCAATGGTATAGCCATATGGTCTGGTAAATGGAAAAATTACTGATTGGAAAATTAATGGAAAGGATGTTTGGTCCAAAGAATGTTGGGAATGGATTGCAAAAAAATAGGACATAAAAATATATATCAAACATGTAGATGCCCATACTAACTAGAGAAAGTAAGGATGGCCAAAGGAAATCAAATGGGCGTCCGATAATCTAGCCAGTTGTAAACATGATAAGGCTAAAAGGAAAATGGATAAACTGTAAGGAAACAGGCCCCCAACCAAGCCTAACGTTACAGCGGAAATGGCATATACAGAAGGAACCTCTAGATCTCACCATAACATTGGACGAATTATTAAATGTTACATAAAACATTAGGCCATATTGGCACTCATGGATTATATGATTGGTTTAGGAAAAGGAACCTAAAAGTAACCTGGCTTAAAATGCAAACAGGCCCATAACCAGATGCACAGAATGTCCAAAAACTTTCACTTAGATTCAACACTCATAGACAAACAGGACACCCCATAACTAGACATTTTAATGAAAGAATACAGATAGACTATATAGGTCCTTTGAAAGATTTTGGTTGATAAATGGGTAATGTACAATGGTCGATGTGCATTCTGGCCTAGGACTGGCACTGCATACTAACAATTGTGCAACCAACATCATACTATAGAAACTGTATGGAATGGTGTAGTAGTTATGGAATGCCTAAAGGTCATAGAATCAGACCAAGGTACTCATTTTACAGGAAAAAAAAATACAAAAAGTGGTCAAAGACTTAGGCATTCATTGGGATTTTCCACACTACATATAACCCTACAGCGGCAGGGAATATTGAAAGATGGAATGGTTTATTAAAAACTTCATTATGGCATCTAAAGGATTTACCTATCCAAAAGGCATTACGCCAGAGTTGTATTGCTGAACTAACTCAAGACCCAGACTGCATCGCAATCACCATTTGAAGAAGTATTCCCATTAAACTGATGATGTATTTTGCATTACAGACTCTGAACCTACTAACAAAACCACCCACACCTCATAAAGTACTGATCAGAGATCCCAAGGACAATTCTATCAGAAAAGGAGAGATAATTGCACCGGCAGGAAACAATACCTCCTGGACAACATCTGGCAAAGGTGTGCTGATGATCACCAAAGACAAGAACATTGCACATATATTAGGACATGACTGACACAATTAAAGGCACTCTACAAGGCAATCAAGCAATCACCTTGACCATCGGGGAATATTACTAATTATACTCAAGTTTTACTACACTACCAGGTGTGTTCACAAGGCATTGTCCAAACAAACGTGACTCCTCAAAACACATCAGCCTTGTGTAATAGGCTACAAATTACACAGTATGTCTACTGGACTCCATGTGGACCTAAATCTCTGGCCACACTTTTAAGACATAATTGCTGTTGTTTACAACAACTTAAAATTGAAGATTGTCCACAACTTTACTCAAGATTTTGGTTAAAACTTACAGTGTGGACGTTATTTCATGTAGTAACACACCCTTGACCAAGCCAGCAAACAAAACGATACTACAACTATTGCCACTACACACCATTCCCACATTTTTTTAAAACCCATCCGTCTGGGCAGAACACCACTTTAATGCTATTGAGCATAGACACATTTACCACATACTTGAACCCTGAAGGAAAAGTTGCTGGATAACTGGTTACAAACACCTTCTTTCAAAACATCTCTCAAACAGCAGAATTATTTTGGACTAAAATATGCTTACTGTAACTAAATCAAAATATGCTTCACAGAATTGTAACAGACTAACTGGAATGCAAAGAGTTTTTGGTCACACATATATAAAGACATAGTAGAACAATGAACATGAAGTAGTGCCCAACACGGAGCAAAACCCAACTCAGATGCCAAGGATCAGAACTCATCACCACCATTATGGGCTCAAATTGGCACCTATGTATATTATATCACTACCGCAAACCAAGTGTTTAGATACTCAGTAACATCGGATGACCCTAGGAAACACAAAATCCACAATGTGACTTTTGTCCTAGAAAAAGACACAAGTACACCATTTGGTCTATTGCTCACGACATAGTAAAGTTCAATTTCCTGGCCAGCCAATTACTTTTCTGGGACACATCTGCCCATTGGAGGTGGAGGAAAAGGTTATTGCTTCTTATGACTATGACACACACAATGAGTTTATTATTGATGACGAGAAAGACACTGGTGAAGGCAGTGAAGCACTGAACCAACCACAGATAACTCCTACTATAGGACCACACAACAAAAGCATACAAAAAATTGGATGACAAATTGATGGACACCAGCCTCCTAAAACCATAATTTGATAAACAAGGGAGAAACTCTATGTATAGTCAAAAACCATTAGAGGGAACCTATTTTTTGGTGTAGATTGCTCCTGGGTAATCACGATGATGTGAACAAAACCCTGAAATCAAATTTCTGAAAAAAAGTAACCTTGGATATGGAAATACAAACAATTTTATGTGTTAATAAACTTCCCAAAATTTACCCAATATGAGCATTTTGAAAATGCTAAATTGCCCACAGGACTGATCTCCACATATAAAAATGGTTTCATAACCACCCAAAACCCTGGTGGTCCAAAGTAAACAACCTTGGGTGTAATAAAGTTATAAGATTCCGCAGTAGTTATCACTGATACCACTACCACAACCATTTCCATCTTTAGAAATTTACCACGTGCCTAGGAGAGGATGCTCCCAACCATTAATGGGAGCAGTTTTTGCCCAACTGTTGTGGTTGTACATCACAAAGATCTATTCCACCAAACCTTTTTGATCATTTCAAATGGAATGCAAACGCAACAGCAGCATGGCCTTGCCCATTGTAATGTTGGGAAAAAGAAGTGCTACAGACACTTCACTTACCACCAAAATGACGGGATAAATAAAGCAGAATGGTTGGAATGGTATTCAACATAGAAAACTACCTGATGGGCAGGTAACTTCATTCAATAACTAACCACACAGGATGGATAAACAAGCAAGTTCAGGATAGGAGTACATTTTTAAAGGTCAATGTCCTGCGATTTATGGCTCAACAATCTTTCAGGCCCTGCTGCAATGGCTGTTGCTTATTTGATCCTGCAGAAGAATCATTTTAAATCACGTCGTTATTTCATAAATGGTTGAACCAATCTCATTGTCTAACTCCCAATAACTATTGAATCATTCCTCACAGAGTTAACTAATGGAATTACACCATTATAGTTCACAATGTAGGGCATCCGATGCTCAGGCTTACCTGAACAATTTGGAGGCAGATCATTTAAGACACATTATAGCTACAAATTAATGCTATGCATATAGGCACATGAACAAAACCATTACGGATAGCCCTCTTTGTCCTAACCAAACAACCACCTTTTTTCCCCTAGAACATTATGGAACACCGTATATGTTTCCTCATGCTTGAAACATATCCTTTTTACCAGGCTTTACCCCTGTATGGGCACCACCCTCATTCTTGTTACCTGCCTACAAATGTATAGGCATAAATTGACCCTCTTCCATTAAATTTTCTGGCAATGGAAAGGGATTCTTACCTACTCAATACAATAACCCTGATCAATGTCAAATCATAAACTCCAAATTAATTATGGTATTTTGTTTCTTTCTATAAACCACTCTGACATCAACAATACCTTTTAATTATCTTGTAGCTTTTATGTCTTTATATCAGATGTGCTATTCTGCTTTTAACCGTTAAGTGGAAGAAGCTCAAATTCCTGGTGTTCACATTATAACCTTTTGGATAATAGGCGCGATTGTACAATGAAAGGATAATGTAATGTTAAAACCTCCTGTATGTAATACCCGATGAAGTATTACACTTTGTAACCCACTAACTTAACGAGGTCCCCCCCCTCAAAGAACTGGATACCCCAGACATTTTTGGAATCGGGTGTGGTGGAATGTACTGAGTACCCAAAGAATAATAAGAATTTAATGAATCTGATATTAACTTAGTGTTTGTGTGGAAATAGTGCTTAATGCTATAAGTGGTCATGAATATGTCCTGCCTTGTGTCCATAACTCTGTAGGACATGCACAGTGAGGATCCATGGCAAACGACTGGAAAGAGGCCCCCGCATGTGTAACCCTGAATAACAGAGTGCATGACCCTGATATGTCACTAAGAGTGACCGTAAGGGCACTAGGCTAGAAAATATTATATAAAACCGAAGTCCCCAGCTCACTCAAGCGATAGCGCCTTCAAGACGACCAGAACACCCCTCACACCATTCCCTTAGGAGGAGTGACCCTGCTGATGGTGCCGGCTGCATTGCTGAGTTTCCCCCGGACCAGACTTCAATCTGATCCAGTGAAGGCTGGCTAAGAAGGACATCCCTATGGTGAGCACCCCCTGGACTTGGGGAGATAGCGGTCTACGTTAGGACTGTGTGAATTCTATCTTTGAAATTTGGTTTGTGATAAAAACCTTGGCATTACAAAGACATATCTGCCTCCTGTCCCTACTTAATGTGCTTCCGCGACTACCAGGGTCACTGATAACATAGGATGGGGTGACCTAGGTGATTGGGAATAGGACCTGCTCTAGGGTCTACATTGTGAAGTTTCCTGAGTTATCTTCTTCATCCAAGGAGAGTTTATCCTCAGATACGCAGGGTATAACAGGAGCCTTCAAGAGGAAAATACGTCCCACCTGAACGCCCCACTGACATGATTTGTAGCGAAATGAAGTTCAACCCAGACCAGTTGCTAATGAAAATTAGAGTGCATTCCCGGGCCCAGAAGTGGTTTCTGAATTAGAAAATGAAAGGGGTCCTTTTATGTAGTTTGAGGGTAAAAAGGTCTCAAGTTGGAGGCAATTGTGGCCAACATGCAAGATGATGTGGATACCACATGAACGTGGTGAAGTATTTGGAAATTTTAAAATCCTTTATTTCAAAAAAATCAAAGGTATCTTGAGAGAGCGTGGGTCACTCAGAGGGCAAACATACAAGCCAGTCCACGCCTCCTTTTGGGACTTTGTTTTGCGAATGGCGGTTTTTTTTCACACAGGAAAGGCGGGGGGAGCTTGGCTACAATTGAGCGCCTTGGGGCACAAATGTAGTCCTTGGTGCCTTTTTGGAAAAAAAAAAAGCCTGCAATGTTTGAGGTCCATTGAGACCTAGTATAAATAGGTAGTACTGGTTGTTTGTTGTTTGAATTCTGGCCTTTTCTAATAATGATTTGCAAGTGCAAGAGGCCTGGGGTGCCCTGCTAGACCTTCCTCTGTCTTTTCCCAGGGACCCTGAGGGAGAAAGAAAAACTGAGGCGTGTGTTGATTGCCTCAACCGGAATCCTGGACTTTTGAGCCCAGAGCAGACCAGGAGAGGGACCACAAGGTGCTTCCACAATAGGAGTCCTGGGCACTGTGCCTTGGTGCTAATATCTGTGCACCTTGACCTGAGAGACACTTAGTCAAAAGGGATAATTGAAGGTGCTTTGACACAAACAATGTTCTCTGTCCATCGGGCACATTGGGGGAAAGAATGCAACAAGGCTGTAGTTTGAAGTCATCATGTGGTAGTGCACTAAGCCATTCAGGGTCAAAGTAGAAACAGGACCAAACTGAACCATTGTAGGTGGCACAAGACGGCATCAGCATCTGTGTCCAAGCCCCCAAAACAACATTCCTGACCCAGAGTCAAAAAACTCCCTTTGGATAACCGGTTTTCTTGGTAGAGCTGGTGGCAAGATCCTTTTCATATGTTATCAACCGGGATCAGTTAGGGAGGCCAAATCTATGCAATGGTTTGAAGAACAGATAGGTAGAATGTGTGTTAGGACTTTAAAGTTGGTACCTTTTTGTTTTTCATTTTTTT
The DNA here is from genome assembly GCA_025594165.1 of Tamias sibiricus. NCBI lineage: Eukaryota > Metazoa > Chordata > Mammalia > Rodentia > Sciuridae > Tamias > Tamias sibiricus. The sequence continues at coordinate 216,920 of JAKELJ010000020.1, read as the reverse complement.
TATTCTGCCTATCTATTATCAGTTTTATTTTCAATGGCTCCTGTGAAAGCCACTCAGGTCTTGGCAAGTCTGATTAAATTAAAACAATCAATTGACAGGAGAAAGGAACCATGGAAATGTCTGTGAAGCTCAATCAAATAATTAAGGAAATAAATCTGCTGGCTAATGATACATTTGTGTAAAATATGTGGTCACTGATGGTTGTATAAGTCTGAAATGTGCATTAAAAAGTATAAGCATGCATAGTGCTTTGAGTTTCGTTTTTGTGAGTGGAAGCCATATGTCAATTCATGGGATATGTATGCTTTCATGGGTGATAGAAAAAGAAGAAGATGAAAATGCCTGCAAACAGTCAGTAGACGCTTACAGACTTCGGCCTCCTCAGGTGACTGGTGAGACTTTGTTGCCCTCCTGTGAGTTCAGGAAATGGGTGAAATCAATACTTGCTGGCATCCCTTCTGGACTTGACGCATGGCCCAGGTCACTGATTCACATCGTATGTGGTGACTAGGTGCTTAGGAAAGTACCTGCTCTAGGGTCTGAAGTTATTCCCAGAGTTTTATTCTCTGCATCCAAAGGGTATTTAATCCTCAGCTACTCTGGGTACAACAGAGCCTTCCAGAGGAAATACGTTCCCACCTGAACAGGACATGATTTGTAGAGAATGAAGTTCCACCCAGACCAGGATGTAATGACAATTAGAGTGCATTCCGGCCCCAGAGTGGTTTCTCGAATTAGAAATGAAAGGGGCGTCCTTTGATGTAGTTTGAGGTAAAGAAAGAAGTAGGAGAAAAAAGAAAAGTTCTCAAGTTGGAGGGCAATTGTGTGCCAAACATGCAAGATTGAGTGTGATCCCCCTTGGGAACATGGAGAGAAGTATATTGTAAATGTATAATCCATATTTCAAAATAAAAATAAAGTATCTTGGAGAGCGAGGTCACTCAGAAGGGCAACATAACCAGCCAGTCACGCTCCTTTGGCCTTTGTATTGTGAATGGCATTTTTTTTCACACAGGAAGGGTGGGGGAAGCTGTCCTACCAATGATCAGCCATGGGGCACTAAATGTAGTTTCTTGGGCCTTGCTTAGGAAAAGCCTTCAATGTTGTGGTCCATTGAGGCATAGTATAATAGTAGTACTGGTTGGTTGTGTAGATTTGGCCTTTCTGAAAATTGAGTTGCAAGAGGCCTGAGGGGCGGATGCCCTGCTAGACCTCCCTGGTCTTTTCCCAGGCCCTGAGTGAGTAACTGAGTTAGTGGTCGATTTCCTCACCTGAATCCTGGACTTTGGGCGCCCAAGGCAGACCAAAACAGACCGCTGGTGACTTCCACAATAAGTCCTGGCACTGAGACTTGGTGTATCGCCTCTGTGCACTTGACCTGAGGGACACTGTCAAAGGGATAAAGAAGGTGCTTTGACACACTTTTTTCTTGTCCAGGCTCATTGGGGTAAGTATGCAACAAGGCCTTAGTTCGAAGTCATCATCATGGTAGGGGCTCTAAAGCCATTCAGGGTCAAAGTATAACAGACCAAACAGAACCAGTTCGTAGGTCGCACAAGACCGCATCCAGCATCTGTTGTCCAAGCCCCTAGATACAACGTACGTGACACAGAGTCAAAACTCCATTTGGAAACCGGGTTTCTGGAAGAGCAGGTTGGCAAGAATCCCTTTCAAATGTTCGTCACTGGGATCAATTAGGGGAGGCCAAGTCGATGCAATTGTTCGAGACACTAAGGATCGGTAGAAATGAGTAGGTTCTTTCAAGTTTGGCACTGTTATTTTTTGTTTTTCATTTTTTTATTCTGCATATACTGTCTATCAGATTAATTTCAATGTCTCCTGTGAAGTCACTCAGGACTGGGGCCTCCAGTGTTGATATTTATTAAAACAATCAATTGACAAGGAGAAAGAACAAGGAAAAAGGTCTGTGTAGGACAATAAAAAATATTAAAGGAAATAAATCTGCTGGCTAATTATACACTTGTGTAAAATGTGTGGTCATTTTAATTGTGTATAAGACTCGAAATGTGCATCAAAAAGAATAGAGCATGCATAGTGCCTTGAGATCTCCGTTTTGGAGTGGAAGCAGATGTCACTTCACTGGGAAATGTCCATGCTATTCAATGGGTGGATAAGGGAGTAAGAAGGAGAAAATGCATACTGCCAACAGTCAGTAGGACACTTTACCAGTCCCATCGGCCTCCTCAGGTGACACATGAGAATTTGTTTGCCTCCCTTGAGTTCAAGAAATGTGAAATCAATACTTGCAGGCATTTCTTCATGGACTTGGACACATTGGCCAGGTCACTGATCACATAGTATGGGTGGACTAGCTGCTTGGAAAAGGACCTGCCTCTAAATCATGAAGTTTCCTGAGTTATCTTCTTCATCTCATCCAAAGGGATTTATCCTCAGAATACTCAGGGTACAACAGAAGAGCCTTCAAGAGGAAATACGCTCCCACCTGAACGGACATGATTTTGTAGAGAATGAAGTTTCCACCCCAGACCAGGGTGCAGAATGTAATTAGAGTGCCATTCAGGCCCCAGAGTGGTTTCTGAATATAGAAATGAAAGGGGTCCTTTGTTGTAGTTTTTGAGGTAACTAAAAAAGTTCTCAAGTTGGAAGGCAATTGTGGGCCAACATGCAATGATGTTGTTGATTCCCACTTGGAACATAGGAGAAAGTATAGTTGAAATTTATTAATCCATATTTCAAAAAAATAAAAGGTATTCTTAAAGAGGCGGGGTCACTCTAGAGGGCAAACATACCCAGCCTTGTCTCGCTTTTGGGGGCCTTTATTTGCTAA
>JAKELJ010000020.1:193726-214011 GCA_025594165.1 Tamias sibiricus | reverse complement strand
TAAAATGAGTTTTGCAGAGGCCTAAGATGCCCTGTAGACCTCCCTTCTTTTCGCAGGGCCTTGATGAGAACTGAGAAAGTGGTGATTCCTCAACCTGAATCCTGGACTTTGGGGCCCAGAGCAACCGGAGAGACCGAAGGTGCTTCCACAAGAACTCCTGGCACCTTAAGCCTTTGTGCTAAGCTCTCATGTGCACGTTGACCTGAGGGACAACTGTCAAAGGGATAATGAAGGTGCTTTCACACACCTTTGCTCTTGTCCAGGCTCTCATTGGGGAAAGATGCAACAAGGCTTTGTTTGAAGTCATCATCATGTGGTAGTGCTCTAAGCCATTTCCAGGTCAGTGTAGAACTCAGACCAAACAGAACCATTTGTAGGTGGCACAAGACCGCATCAGCATCTGTGTCCAAGCCCCAAGAACAACATACGTGACCCACCAGAGTCAAAACTCCATTTGGAGACCTGTTTTCTGGGAGAGCTGGTGGCAAGATCCTTTTCAAATGTCTCACCAGGATCATTAGGGAGGCCAAGTTGATGCAAATGTGAACCAGATAGTTAGATATGTGTAGGTGTTTCAAGTTGGCACTGTTCCTTTTGTTTTTCATTTTTTATTCTTCATTATCTATCTATCAGATTTTTATTTTCAATGTGCTCCTGTGAAGAACACTCAGGAACTGGGCCAGTTGATTTTTAATTAAAACAATCAATTGACTAGGAGCTAAATAACACAAGGAAAAATGTGTGTGAAGGACAAGCAAATAATTAAAGAAAATAAATCTGCTGGTGAATCATACACTTGTGTAAAATACGTGGTCACTTATGGTGTATAAGACTGAATTGTGCATAAAAGAGTTATAAGGCATGCATAGTGCCCTTGAGATTCGTTTTGGAGTGGAAGCATATGTCACTTCACTGGAAATGTCATGCTTTCATGGGTGAATAAAAAGAAGTAGGTGAAAATGCACGCAACGTCAGTAGACACTTACAGTCTTTCTTCATCGCCTTTTTCAGGTGAGTCGTGAGAATTTGTTGCCTCCCTTGAGTTCATGAAATGTGGGGGAAATCAATAATGCTGGCATCCCTTCTGGACTTGATGCATGGCGAGGTCACTGATCACATAGATGGGTGACCTAGCTGCTTGGAAAGAGTCCTGCTCTAGGGTCAGAAGTTCCTGAGGTGTCCTCTTCATCCAAGGGATTTATCCTCAGATACTCAGGGTACAACAGAGCCTTCAAGAGGAAGAAGCCCCACCTGAATGGACATGATTTGTAGAGAAGGAAGTTTCCACCAAGACCAGGTGTTAATGGAAATTAGAGTGCATTCCGCCCAGAGTGGTTTCTGAATTAGAAATGAAAGGGGTCCTTTGATGTAGTTTGAGGTAAAAAAGTTCTCAAGTTTGGAGGCAATTGTGGCCAACCTCAAGAGATGTTGTGATTCCCACTTGAACAGGAAGAAGTATTCTGAAAATTTTACAATCCATATTTCAAAAAATAAAGGTATCCTTGAGAGCGGGGTCCCTCAGAGGGGCAATCATACAATCCAGTCACGCTCTTTTGGGCCCTTTGTTTGCGAAATGGCGTTTTTTCACACAGGAAGTGCGGGGGAAGCGGCCTAGGAATGAGCACCTTGTCGCACTAATAGTATCTTGGGCTTTCTTGGAAAAAGCCCTTCAATGTTGTGCTCCATTGAGGCCCCCAGTATAAAAGTAGTACTGGGTTGTTGTGTAGATCTGGCCTTTCTAAAAAAATAGTTGCAAGAGGCCTGGGATGCCCTGTAGACCTCTCTGTCTTTTCCCAGGGCCTTGAGGAGAACTGACGTAGTGGTGATTCCACAGCCTGAATCCTGGACTTTGGGGCCCAGAGCAGACAAGGAGAGACCGAAGGTGCTTCCACAAGAAGTCGCTGGCACTGAGCCTTGTCTGCTAAGCTCTGTGCACTTGACTGAGGGGACACTGTCAAGGGGAATAATGAAGGTGCTTTGACACCCTTTTTTGCTCTTGTCCCAGGCTCTATTGGGGAAAGATGCAACAAGCTTTAGTTTCAAGTCATCATGTGGTAGTGCTCTAAGCCATTCCAGGGTCAGTGTAGAACACGACCAAACAGAACCATTGTAGGTGGCACAAGACCGCATCAGCATCTGTTGTCCAAGCCCCAAAACAACGTATACGTGACCCAGAGTCAAAAACTCCATTTCGAGACCGACGTTTTGCTGGTAGAGCTGCTGGCAAGATCCTTTCAAATGTCTCACCGGGATCATTAGGGAGGCCAGTCGATGCAAGTTGTTGAGACCAGATAGTAGAAATGTGTAGGTCTTTTCAGTTTGTGCACTGTATTTTTTGTTTTTCATTTTTTTTATTCTGAATATCTGCCGGGTCCGGAGTTATGAATAGAGAGCCAGGTTCTGAGTTGCTTCCTTGCTTTCCTGGGCCCAAAAGGGAATTTCTCTTGCCTGCAAAAGGATTGCAACTCACTCTGCCGGGGGGGGGTCAGAGCTTTTATAAACAGAAAAAGCTAGATGCCTTACCTCTGTCTGTTTGAACAGAAAACGACACCACATCTAGGGAGTCTTGTATATATAGCACGGGATGTCTGAAGAACTCTCTTTATTGAACAAGCATTGACTTAAATATGCCTAGAACTAACCTACAATCAGCAAGCAAGGCGATTTCAGCCTCTCATGCTATGTCATAGCCCCACCCCATTGGTTTTAGCCCTGGTCTTTTAAGGTGTGGTAAGCTGTTCAAATCTGTTAATCCCTGGCAGACATAGTCCCAACAATCCCCTTTTTTTTGTTTGATTTTTAAAAAATGGGTCTACTCTATTTATTTTTAATGGGAGGTCCCATCTTTTAGGGTGTCCAACTCATAGAGAGTGTGCCCGTCTAGGTCGACTTCTCCTCTTTGGGAAAAATCTTACCTGTTATTGGCTATCACTTGTAGCACTTTAGGTGTGACATGCCTAGGGCCAAGCACGTGGCCAAGGGGAGCACACGGACATGACAGTCACCTTTGGGAAGGCTTGACTGGATGGCATACCTCTGCATCCTGTTAAGGACCGTGGCCAAGGCCTATAGGGCTATAGCTTCAGCGTGACAGTAGACCACCCAGCTGTATCTGGCCAGTTCTATAGGCTAAAGAAGGTGCACACAAAAGACAATGACAATTAGGGATTTCACCAAAAAGAGAAAGTCCACCCATTTAGCAAGATTTCACCAAAAAGAGAAAGTCCACCCATTTAGCAAGGATTTCACCAAAAAAGAGAAAGTCCATCTATTTAGTTCAGTTTAAATGAAGCCTTGGCATAATGTCTAGATGACTGTCCAGAAATGGACTCTCTCTTAGAGTCCAAAGGAAGCCATTCTAGCACAAAGTCTAAATAATTGTCGCTAGATATAGCGCACTTCTCTCATAGTCCAAAGGAAGTCGTCTAGCATAAAGTCCAGATAATTGTCACAGGAATGGCACAGTCCTTCTTCTCAGTCCTCACAGAGGGGTGAGATCGTTGCCCAAGAAGGAGACCCGGATAGTGTCTTTGATGGAAGTTTTGAAAACGGAATGTGATTGGAGACGTTTAATCACAGCCAGGACAGGGAGTGTTGTCACAGGGTTTTTTCATTTCTCGTGGGTAAATGAAAGGATCACTCCTCAAGAGCTTGTGCTCCTGGGTTTAAGTCATTTTGGTCAGATTGGCAATATTTTGAGATCTCTGGCAGAAGGCACCCATATAGGGTTTTGTCTCCCCCATTGGGTAGACACAACCCAAAACCTCTGCCAGCACGTATTAATGGATCAGGACCTCTCCAGACTCCAGATTAATGGGTCTTACCATCGTACCTCACACTTTATATATAAGGCGTTTGGATAGACCAGTGACTCGGAAAAAGGTATATTAGAGGCTTCTGTTTTGGGAAAAATTTAAAATATTTAAAGCAAGACAATAGCTGTTTTCAAACTGGTCATCGGGCGTTTGCTTCCCCCATTGTGTTTTAGTAATTGGTCCTGTTAAGGTTTTTATTATGTCTTTATCTTTTATGGCTTGTCCTTTTGGGTTATATGGAATCCCTGTGGTATGCTTAATATGCCAAGTTTGGAAGAAACTTTTGTAAACGCATTTGCTAACAAAAACAGGGTCCATTATCCAGATTTAACTGTTTTTATGGGCAATCCAAGAATAGCAAAGCATTGTAACAAAGTGACTTTCACACAATGTTTAGCCCTTTCGTCCAGCATGTGCCGTTGGCCACAACAAGCATGTGAATAAGTATCTATGGCACATAAATATATATTTTAAATTTCCCAAATGGCACATAAATGGTTTACATCCATTTTGCCAGAGAGCGCTTGGGCGTTAGGCCTCTGGGATTAACCCCAGGCGCACTGGAGAGGTGGGCACCTGTAAGAAGGGCAAACAAAGATATTTACAATGTCCTTAATAATCTTTTTTAAATCATTTATAGGAAACTCAAAGGAAAACTTCTATATATGTAGGGACCTCTCCAATTTTAAATGAGTAAGGTTGTGAAGACCTTGACCTAACTGAAGGGTCTTGTTGCATACTGGAACATGTAACTGTATAATACACACCTGTGGAGGCCAAACGGTCAGCAGCCTGAGATTTCCCTCAGATTAGGGGCCCAGATAAGCCTTGATGTCCCCTAAGATTTTGGAGGAACATAGGTTTCATTACCGCCCCTTTTAACAGGGTTCGAACCTGGATCATCAAGAGGGGTGATAGGATTAATTTATTCTATCCTTATATATAGCAGGCATTTTAAAGTAGGTAAAAGGTGTAATTACATTTAAACTGATCCTGAGAAAAGTTTCAGAGGCTCTTGGACATGGGTCAAGCTAATGCCACACAGCATATAATTCTTTAAATTGCGCAGCACGAGTAACTGCTTCAAAAGTAATTGTGTCCTTGTGGCCCGAGGATGGGTGAAAATATTACAACTGCATGACCCCTCTTTTCCTCCATATGTGAAGAACATTTACTGCCTTGGGGAGTGGATTGCTAGAAAACTAGATGGGGGGAGTCCACTCCAGTTTGGGGAAAGAAGAAGTCCATTTGCTTGACCCGTAATGACAGTTCAACTTTTCCTAGATAATCCCTTCTTAATGCATATGAGACTCTAGGGTATGATTCTCTGAATCCATTTCAAATCTGACAAACGTTAAGGAATTGTTTAAATATCTGGGTCTTTTCCATATAATGCCTCAATGATGTATCTCTTCCTTTTATTACAAGATCTGCTAATTGATCTAATTGGGAATAAACACTCTAGGTACTCCTCCCACAGAGGAATGTATCCATTCTATATGGATTTCCCATCTGGTGAGCAACAGCTGTCAGAGTTTAGCACCTGAGAAAATCCATAAATATAGAGGTTGCTTTGGTTGGTATCGGGCCAATTTGGGCTGAATTGAGGGCATCTTGGACTTTTTGTAATATTGACAGATGACTCTCTTCTAGTAAAATCACATCCAGAGGGGATTTTCCCCGTACGCAACTCAAAGAGAGGTAATAAATCCTCAGTCATAGAGGTATGAAGCCAAGGTCTTAACCAGTTTAGCTCTCCTAATAGCTTTTGTAACTCTGTCAAGGAATAAGATTTTTGAATGAGAAGTTGGGGTTTGAGAGGACAAACAGAGTCTAGGCTAATTTTTTGTCCCCAATATTTTAAAGGGAGAAATAGTTTAGTTTGTATTTTATCATTGGATATGTGTAATCTTCCTTTTTCTAAGAGCTCTCGGAGGGGGGGGTTAAGTAAGCAGAGTTTAGTTGTTGGACATCAGTAGCTCCCAGGATGAATGTCATCCATATAGACATATAAGGTAAGCTGTGATTTTTTTATTAATGGTGACAGAAGACATGAAACATAATATTGACAAAAGCTGGGCTATTAGCCATACCTTGAGGGAGCACTATCCATTCATATCTTTTCATCTGGGCTTATGACAATTGGTCGATGGGACAGAGAATGCAAATTTTTTCATAATCATCTGGATGAAGAGGTATTGAAAAATAACAATCTTTAATATCAATAATAATTAAGGTTAAATCTTTTGAGATCTGGCCAGGGGAGCATTCTGGAGGCCGACCAAGACCATTGGGGTAGTCTTTTTTAAAATAGCCCTTGTCGTCCGTATTTAAAATAGGCTCCTTTTTCCATTTAAAACTGTTGTTAATACTTAGTACGAGCATTAAGGGGAGTGTTTTTAATATCTGAGACTGGTGAGTTGTTGAACCCACATCTTTGGTGGCAATAATCCATCTCTTTATAAATTTATCTTTTTAACTTAGCATAGGCCAGCTTGTGATTTGGGAGGTCATTTCTTCCCAAACTAACATTTTTGTAAATTGGTCATTAGGTGGAAGTTTTCTTTGAAGGCCTTTTTCTACTTTCTCAATAAATGTGGCCAGATTTTTATTAGCTTTTTGAGTGATTTTAGCTATAGGAAGTTTTGTTAAATTAACTGGAAATGCCATTACAGGTGAAAGCGCACTAGAGGGCGCTGGCGCCTCTTTCGGTATAGTGATGTTGTAGAAGGCTTAATAAAGAGCTAACTCACGAAATGGCGGATCACCTTTAGAAAGTTTCGAGCCACGTGGTCGGTGGCTTTTGTTTCAGGGAACTTGGTAGGTAACTCTAAAGGAGAGCTGTAGTTTCTAATTCCCTGGAGTGAGATTTCTTTAAATTCGCGGACCGGGAAAAATTAGGTGTTTGTTTTTCTTGTAAAAGCGAGTACGCTTTTAGGGCGGATAAAGCTGGATAAACTCCCGGAGGGCGGGGATTCCCCGTACTCAATTTCTCGGTCCCTTAAAATTGTGTTATTTCGTCCCAAATCTCCCAAGAATTAAAATCAGACTTTCGGAGCCAGGGAGCCGCCCATTTTAATGAATTCCAGATCACCTCCGATTGACTTGTCAGATATTTGGAGACCTTGCTTTCTAATAAACCGCGCCACGCCTCAAGGATGGGTCTCGTGATTTCCTGAATGCTAAAAATTTGTCCCATAATAAAAGGATATTTCTGCCAGCGAAAGAGACGCTGCGTCTCTAACCTTGTTAAGCTCACCGATGATTTTTTCCCTTTCCCTTGCCCCACTTTGGGACGCCAACCTGCCGGGGTCCGAGTTATGAATAGAGCCAGGATCTGAGTTGCTTCCCTTTCTGGGCCCAAAAGGGAATTCCTCTTGCCTGCAAGAAGGATTGCAACTCACCCGGCGGGGGGCGAGCTTAAAAAACAGAAATAGCTAGATGCCTTACCTCTGTCTGTTTGAACACAAAACACACCACATCTAGGGAGTCTTGTATATAGCACCGGGATGTCCGAAGAACTCTCTTTATTGAACAAGCATTGACTTAAATAGGACTAGAACTAACCAATCAGCAAGCAAGGCGGTTCAGCCTCTCACGCTAATGTCATAGCCACACCCCTTGGTTGAGCCCCGGTCCTTTAAGGTGTGGTAAGCAGTCAAATCTTATCCCTTGGCAGACATAGTCTCAACACATATCTATCTATCAGTTTTATATTCAATGTGCTCCTGTGAAGGCACTCAGGCCTGGGCAAGTTGATTTTAATTAAAACAATCAATTGACAAGGAGTAAGAACCAACGAAAAATGTGTGTGAAGGACAAGCAAAATAATTAAGGAAATAAATCTGCTGGCTAATCATACACTTGTGTAAAAATATGTGGTCACTTATGGTGTATAAGACTGAAATGTGCATAAAAGCATAAGCATGCATACTGCCTTGAGATTCGTTTTGGAGTGGAAGCGTATGTCACTTCACTGAGAAATGTCATGCTTTCATGGGTGATAAGGAGAAGAAGGTGTGAAAATGCATGCAACAGTCAGTAGACGCTTACAGTCTTCGGCCTCATCAGGTGACTCGTGAGAATTTGTTGCCTCCCTTGAGTTCATGAAATGTGAAATCAATAGTTGCTGGCATCTCTTCTGGACTTGATGCATGGCCAGTTCACTGATCACATAGATGGGTGACTAGCTGCTTGGAAAAGACCTGCTCTAGGGTCAGAAGTTTCCTGAGGTGTCCTCTTCATCCAAGGGATTTATCCTCAGATACTCAGGGTACAACAGAGCCTTCAAGAGGAAATAAGCCCCACCTGAATGACATGATTTGTGGAGAATGAAGTTTCACCAAGACCAGGTGCTAATGAAATTAGAGTGCATTCCGGCCCCAGAGTAATTTCTGAATTAGAAATGAAAGGGGTCCTTTTATGTAGTTTTGAGGTAAAAAGTTCTCAAGTTGGAGGCAATTGTGGCCAACCTGCAAGATGTTGTGATCCCACTTGAACAGGAAGAAGTATTTGAAATTTACAATCCATATTTCAAAAAAATAAAGGTATCTTGGAGAGCGGGGTCACTCAGAGGGCAACATACCAGCCAGTCACGCTCTTTTGGGCCTTTGTTTGCGAATGGCGTTTTTTTTCACACACGAAGGGCGGGGGAAGCGGCCTAGAATGAGCGCATTGGGGCACTAATGTAGAGTTCTTGGGCCTTCTTGGGAAAAGCCTTCAATGTTGTGCTCCATTGAGGCCCAGGATAAAAGTAGTACTGGTTGTTGTGTAGATCTGGTCTTTCTTAAATGAGTTGCACGAGGCCTGGGATGCCCTGAAGATCTCCCTGTCTTTTTCCAGGGCCCCGAGGGAGAACTGAGTAGTGGTGATTCCTCAGCCTGTATCCTGGACTTTGGAGCCCAGAGCAGACCAGGAGAGACCGAAGGTGCTTCCACAAGAAGTCCTGGCAATGAGCCTTGGTGCTAAGCTCTGTGCACTTGACCTGAGGGACACTGTCAAAGGGATAAATGAAGGTGCTTTGACACCCTTTTCTCTTGTCCAGGCTCATTGGGGAAAGATGCAACAAGGCTTAGTTTGAAGTCATCATGTGGTAGTGCTCTAAAAGCCAATCAGGGTCAGTGTAGAACAGACCAAACAGAACCATTGTAGGTGGCAGAAGACCGCATCAGCATCTGTGTCCAAGCCCCAAGAACAACATACATACATGACCCAGAGTCAAAACTCCATTTGGAGACTGGTTTTTCTGGTAGAGCTGCTGGCAAGATCCTTTCAAATGTCTCACCGGGATCATTAGGGAGGCCAAGTCGATGCAATCGTTGAGACCAGATAGGTAGAAATGTGTAGGTCTTTCAAGTTGGCACCGTTCTTTTGTTTTGCATTTTTTAATTCTGAATATCTATCTATCAGTTTTATTTTCAATGTGCTCCTGTGAAGGCACTGAGGACTGGGCCAGTTGATTGTAATTAAAACAATCAATTGACAAGGAGTGACAACCTAGAAAAAATGTGTGTGACGGACAAGCAAAATAATTCAGGAAATAAATCTGCTGGCTAATCATACACTTGTGTAAAATCTGTGGTCACTTATGGTGTATAAGACTGAAATGTGCATAAAAGTATAAGCATGCATAGTGCCTTGAGATTCGTTTTGGAGTGGAAGCATATGTCACTTCACTGTAAATGTCATGCTTTCATGGGTGATAAGGAGAAGAAGGTGAAAATGCAAACAACAGTCAGTAGACGCTTCCAGTCTTCGGTCTCCTCAGGTGACTCGTGAGAATTTGTTGCCTCCCTTGAGTTCATGAAATGTGAAATCAATAGTTGCTGGCATCCCCTTCTGGACTTGATGCATGGCCAGGTCACTGATCATATAGATGAGTGACTAGCTGCTTGGAAAAGACCTGCTCTAGGGTCAGAAGTTTCCTGAGGTGTCCTCTGCATCCAAGGGATTTATCCTCAGATACTCAGGGTACAACAGAGCCTTCAAGAGGAAAGAAGCCCCACCTGAATGGGCATGATTTGTAGAGAATGAAGTTCCACCAAGACCAGGTGCTAATGAAATTAGAGTGCATTCCAGCCCCAGAGAGTGGTTTCTGAATTAGAAATGAAAGGGGTCCTTTGATGTAGTTTGAGGTAAAAAGTTCTCAAGTTGGAGGTAATTGTGGCCAACCTGCAAGATGTTGTGATCCCACTTGAACATGAAGAAGTATTTGAAATTTACAATCCATATTTCAAAAAAATAAAGGTATCTTGGAGAGCGGGGTCACTCAGAGGGCAACATACCAGCCAGTCATGCTCTTTTGGGCCTTTGGTTGCGAATGGCGTTTTTTTTTTCACATCACACTCGAAGGGCAGGGGGAAAGCGGCCTAGAATGAGCGCCTTGGGGCACTAATGTAGTTCTGGGGCCTTCTTGGAAAAAGCCTTCAATGTTTGTGCTCCATTGAGGCCCAGTATAAAAGTAGTACTGGTTGTTGTGTAGATCTGGCCTTTCTAAAATTAGTTGCAAGAGGCCTGGGATGCCCTGTAGACCTCCCTGTCTTTTCCCAGGGCCCCGAGGGAGAACTGAGTAGTGGTGATTCCTCAGCCTGAATCCTGGACTTTGAAGCCCAGAGCAGACCAGGAGAGACCGAAGGTGCTTCCACAAGAAGTCCTGGAACTGAGCCTTGGTGCTAAGCTCTGTGTACTTGACCTGAGGGACACTGTCAAAGGGATAATGAAGGTGCTTTGACACCCTTTTCTCTTGTCCAGGCTCATTGGGAAAGATGCAACAAGGCTTAGTTTCAAGTCATCATGTGGTAGTGCTCTAAGCCAATCAGGGTCAGTGTAGAACAGACCAAACAGAACCATTGTAGGTGGCACAAGACGGCATAAGAATCTGTGTCCAAGCCCCAAGAACAACATACTTTACCCAGAGTCAAAACTCCATTTGTAGACCGGTTTTTCTGGTAGAGCTGCTGGCAAGATCCTTTCAAATGTCTCACCGGGATCATTAGGGAGGCCAAGTTGATGCAATTGTTGAGAGCAGATAGGTAGAAATGTGTAGGTCTTTCAAGTTGGCACTGTTCTTTTGTTTTTCATTTTTTTATTCTGCATATCTATCTATCAGTTTTATTTTCAATGTGCTCCTGTGAAGGCACTCAGGACTGGGCCAGTTGATTGTAATTAAAACAATCAATTGAGAAGGAGTAAGAACCAAGGAAAAATGTGTGTGAAGGACAAGCAAAATAATTCAGGAAATAAATCTGCTGGCTAATCATACACTTGTGTAAAATATGTGGTCACTTATGGTGTATAAGACTGAAATGTGCATAAAAGCATAAGCATGCATACTGCCTTGAGATTCGTTTTGGAGTGGAAGCGTATGTCCACTTCACTGAGAAATGTCATGCTTTCATGGGTGATAAGGAGAAGAAGGTGAAAATGCATGCAACAGTCAGTAGACGCTTACAGTCTTCGGCCTCATCAGGTGACTCGTGAGAATTTGTTGCCTCCCTTGAGTTCATGAAATGTGAAATCAATAGTTGCTGGCATCTCTTCTGGACTTGATGCATGGCCAGTTCACTGATCACATAGATGGGTGACTAGCTGCTTGGAAAAGACCTGCTCTAGGGTCAGAAGTTTCCTGAGGTGTCCTCTTCATCCAAGGGATTTATCCTCAGATACTCAGGGTACAACAGAGCCTTCAAGAGGAAATAAGCCCCACCTGAATGGACATGATTTGTGGAGAATGAAGTTTCACCAAGACCAGGTGCTAATGAAATTAGAGTGCATTCCGGCCCCAGAGTAATTTCTGAATGAGAAATGAAAGGGGTCCTTTTATGTAGTTTGAGGTAAAAAGTTCTCAAGTTGGAGGCAATTGTGGCCAACCTGCAAGATGTTTTGATCCCACTTGAACAGGAAGAAGTATTTGAAATTTACAATCCATATTTCAAAAAAATAAAGGTATCTTGGAGAGCGGGGTCACTCAGAGGGCAACATACCAGCCAGTCACGCTCTTTTGGGCCCTTGTTTCCGAATGGCGTTTTTTTCACACACGAAGGGCGGGGGAAGCGGCCTAGAATGAGCGCATTGGGCACTAATGTAGTTCTTGGGCCTTCTTGGGAAAAGCCTTCAATGTTGTGCTCCATTGAGGCCCAGGATAAAAGTTAGTACTGGTTGTTGTGTAGATCTGGTCTTTCTTAAATGAGTTGCACGAGGCCTGGGATGCCCTGAAGATCTCCCTGTCTTTTTCCAGGGCCCCGAGGGAGAACTGAGTAGTGTGATTCCTCAGCCTGTATCCTGGACTTTGGAGCCCAGAGCAGACCAGGAGAGACCGAAGGTGCTTCCACAAGAAGTCCTGGCAATGAGCCTTGGTGCTAAGCTCTGTGCACTTGACCTGAGGGACACTGTCAAAGGGATAATGAAGGTGCTTTGACACCCTTTTTCTCTTGTCCAGGCTCATTGGGGAAAGATGCAACAAGGCTTAGTTTGAAGTCATCATGTGGTAGTGCTCTAAGCCAATCAGGGTCAGTGTAGAACAGACCAAACAGAACCATTGTAGGTGGCAGAAGACCGCATCAGCATCTGTGTCCAAGCCCCAAGAACAACATACATGACCCAGAGTCAAAACTCCATTTGGAGACTGGTTTTCTGGTAGAGCTGCTGGCAAGATCCTTTCAAATGTCTCACCGGGATCATTAGGGAGGCCAAGTCGATGCAATCGTTGAGACCCAGATAGGTAAAAATGTGTAGGTCTTTCAAGTTGGCACCGTTCTTTTGTTTTGCATTTTTTAATTCTGAATATCTATCTATCAGTTTTATTTTCAATGTGCTCCTGTGAAGGCACTGAGGACTGGGCCAGTTGATTGTAATTAAAACAATCAATTGACAAGGAGTGACAACCTAGAAAAAATGTGTGTGACGGACAAGCAAAATAATTCAGGAAATAAATCTGCTGGCTAATCATACACTTGTGTAAAATCTGTGGTCACTTATGGTGTATAAGACTGAAATGTGCATAAAAGTATAAGCATGCATAGTGCCTTGAGATTCGTTTTGGAGTGGAAGCATATGTCACTTCACTGTAAATGTCATGCTTTCATGGGTGATAAGGAGAAGAAGGTGAAAATGCAAACAACAGTCAGTAGACGCTTCCAGTCTTCGGTCTCCTCAGGTGACTCGTGAGAATTTGTTGCCTCCCTTGAGTTCATGAAATGTGAAATCAATAGTTTGCTGGCATCCCTTCTGGACTTGATGCATGGCCAGGTCACTGATCATATAGATGAGTGACTAGCTGCTTGGAAAAGACCTGCTCTAGGGTCAGAAGTTTCCTGAGGTGTCCTCTGCATCCAAGGGATTTATCCTCAGATACTCAGGTACAACAGAGCCTTCAAGAGGAAAAGAAGCCCCACCTGAATGGGCATGATTTGTAGAGAATGAAGTTCCACCAAGACCAGGTGCTAATGAAATTAGAGTGCATTCCAGCCCCAGAGTGGTTTCTGAATTAGAAATGAAAGGGGTCCTTTGATGTAGTTTGAGGTAAAAAGTTCACAAGTTGGAGGTAATTGTGGCCAACCTGCAAGATGTTTGTGATCCCACTTGAACATGAAGAAGTATTTGAAATTTACAATCCATATTTCAAAAAAATAAAGGTATCTTGGAGAGCGGGGTCACTCAGAGGGCAACATACCAGCCAGTCATGCTCTTTTGGGCCTTTGGTTGCAAATGGCGTTTTTTTTTCACACTCGAAGGGCAGGGAAAGCGGCCTAGAATGAGCGCCTTGGGGCACTAATGTAGTTCTGGGGCCTTCTTGGGAAAAAGCCTTCAATGTTGTGCTCCATTGAGGCCCAGTATAAAAGTAGTACTGGTTGTTGTGTAGATCTGGCCTTTCTAAAATTAGTTGCAAGAGGCCTGGGATGCCCTGTAGACCTCCCTGTCTTTTCCCAGGGCCCCGAGGGAGAACTGAGTAGTGGTGATTCCTCAGCCTGAATCCTGGACTTTGAAGCCCAGAGCAGACCAGGAGAGACCGAAGGTGCTTCCACAAGAAGTCCTGGAACTGAGCCTTGGTGCTAAGCTCTGTGTACTTGACCTGAGGGACACTGTCAAAGGGATAATGAAGGTGCTTTGACACCCTTTTCTCTTGTCCAGGCTCATTGGGGAAAGATGCAACAAGGCTTAGTTTCAAGTCATCATGTGGTAGTGCTCTAAGCCAATCAGGGTCAGTGTAGAACAGACCAAACAGAACCATTGTAGGTGGCACAAGACGGCATAAGAATCTGTGTCCAAGCCCCAAGAACAACATACTTTACCCAGAGTCAAAACTCCATTTGTAGACCGGTTTTCTGGTAGAGCTGCTGGCAAGATCCTTTCAAATGTCTCACCGGGATCATTAGGGAGGCCAAGTTGATGCAATTGTTGAGAGCAGATAGGTAGAAATGTGTAGGTCTTTCAAGTTGGCACTGTTCTTTGTGTTTTTCATTTTTTTATTCTGCATATCTATCTATCAGTTTTATTTTCAATGTGCTCCTGTGAAGGCACTCAGGACTGGGCCAGTTGATTGTAATTAAAAACAATCAATTGAGAAGGAGTAAGAACCAAGGAAAAATGTGTGTGAAGGACAAGCAAAATAATTCAGGAAATAAATCTGCTGGCTAATCATACACTTGTGTAAAATATGTGGTCACTTATGGTGTATAAGACTGAAATGTGCATAAAAGCATAAGCATGCATACTGCCTTGAGATTCGTTTTGGAGTGGAAGCGTATGTCACTCACTGAGAAATGTCATGCTTTCATGGGTGATAAGGAGAAAGAAGGTGAAAATGCATGCAACAGTCAGTAGACGCTTACAGTCAGGCCTTCGGCCTCATCAGGTGACTCGTGAGAATTTTGTTGCCTCCCTTGAGTTCATGAAATGTGAAATCAATAGTTGATGCTGGCATCTCTTCTGGACTTGATGCATGGCCAGTTCACTGATCACATAGATGGGTGACTAGCTGCTTGGAAAAGACCTGCTCTAGGGTCAGAAGTTTCCTGAGGTGTCCTCTTCATCCAAGGGATTTATCCTCAGATACTCAGGGTACAACAGAGCCTTCAAGAGGAAAATAAGCCCCACCTGAATGGACATGATTTGTGGAGAATGAAGTTTCACCAAGACCAGGTGCTAATGAAATTAGAGTGCATTCCGGCCCCAGAGTAATTTCTGAATTAGAAATGAAAGGGGTCCTTTTATGTAGTTTGAGGTAAAAAGTTCTCAAGTTGGAGGCAATTGTGGCCAACCTGCAAGATGTTGTGATCCCACTTGAACAGGAAGGAAGTTATTTGAAATTTACAATCCATATTTCAAAAAAACTAAAGGTATCTGGAGAGCGGGGTCACTCAGAGGGCAACATACCCAGCCAGTCACGCTCTTTTTGGGCCTTTGTTTGCGAATGGCGTTTTTTTTCACACACGAAGGGCGGGGAAGCGGCCTAGAATGAGCGCATTGGGGCACTAATGTAGTTCTTGGGGACCTTCTTGGGAAAAGCCTTCAATGTTGTGCTCCATTGAGGCCCAGGATAAAAGTAGTACTGGTTGTTGTGTAGATCTGGTCTTTCTTAAATGAGTTGCACGAGGCCTGGGATGCCCTGAAGATCTCCCTGTCTTTTTCCAGGGCCCCGAGGGAGAACTGAGTAGTGGTGATTCCTCAGCCTGTATCCTGGACTTTGGAGCCCAGAGCAGACCAGGAGAGACCGAAGGTGCTTCCACAAGAAGTCCTGGCAATGAGCCTTGGTGCTAAGCTCTGTGCACTTGACCTGAGGGACACTGTCAAAGGGATAATGAAGGTGCTTTGACACCCTTTTCTCTCTTGTCCAGGCTCATTGGGGAAAGATGCAACAAGGCTTAGTTTGAAGTCATCATGTGGTAGTGCTCTAAGCCAATCAGGGTCAGTGTAGAACAGACCAAACAGAACCATTGTAGGTGGCAGAAGACCGCATCAGCATCTGTGTCCAAGCCCCAAGAACAACATACATGACCCAGAGTCAAAACTCCATTTGGAGACTGGTTTTCTGGTAGAGCTGCTGGCAAGATCCTTTCAAATGTCTCACCGGGATCATTAGGGAGGCCAAGTCGATGCAATCGTTGAGACCAGATAGGTAGAAATGTGTAGGTCTTTCAAGTTGGCACCGTTCTTTTGTTTTGCATTTTTTAATTCTGAATATCTATCTATCAGTTTTATTTTCAATGTGCTCCTGTGAAGGCACTGAGGACTGGGCCAGTTGATTGTAATTAAAACAATCAATTGACAAGGAGTGACAACCTAGAAAAAATGTGTGTGACGGACAAGCAAAATAACTCAGGAAATAAATCTGCTGGCTAATCATACACTTGTGTAAAATCTGTGGTCACTTATGGTGTATAAGACTGAAATGTGCAAAAAAGTATAAGCATGCATAGTGCCTTGAGATTCGTTTTGGAGTGGAAGCATATGTCACTTCACACTGTAAATGTCATGCTTTCATGGGTGATAAGGAGAAGAAGGTGAAAATGCAAACAACAGTCAGTAGACGCTTCCAGTCTTCGGTCTCCTCAGGTGACTCGTGAGAATTTGTTGCCTCCCTTGAGTTCATGAAATGTGAAATCAATAGTTGCTGGCATCCCTTCTGGACTTGATGCATGCCAGGTCACTGATCATATAGATGAGTGACTAGCTGCTTGGAAAAGACCTGCTCTAGGGTCAGAAGTTTCCTGAGGTGTCCTCTGCATCCAAGGGATTTATCCTCAGATACTCAGGGTACAACAGAGCCTTCAAGAGGAAAGAAGCCCCACCTGAATGGGCATGATTTGTAGAGAATGAAGTTCCACCAAGACCAGGTGCTAATGAAATTAGAGTGCATTCCAGCCCCAGAGTGGTTTCTGAATTAGAAATGAAAGGGGTCCTTTGATGTAGTTTGAGGTAAAAAGTTCTCAAGTTGGAGGTAATTGTGGCCAACCTGCAAGATGTTGTGATCCCACTTGAACATGAAGAAGTATTTGAAATTTACAATCCATATTTCAAAAAAATAAAGGTATCTTTGGAGAGCGGGGGTCACTCAGAGGTGCAACATACCAGCCAGTCATGCTCTTTTTGGGCCTTTGGTTGCGAATGGCGTTTTTTTTTCACACTCGAAGGGCAGGGAAAGCGGCCTAGAATGAGCGCCTTGGGGCACTAATGTAGTTCTGGGGCCTTCTTGGAAAAGCCTTCAATGTTGTGCTCCATTGAGGCCCAGTATAAAAGTAGTACTGGTTGTTGTGTAGATCTGGCCTTTCTAAAATTAGTTGCAAGAGGCCTGGGATGCCCTGTAGACCTCCCTGTCTTTTCCCAGGGCCCCGAGGGAGAACTGAGTAGTGGTGATTCCTCAGCCTGAATCCTGGACTTTGAAGCCCAGAGCAGACCAGGAGAGACCGAAGGTGCTTCCACAAGAAGTCCTGGAACTGAGCCTTGGTGCTAAGCTCTGTGTACTTTCTGACCTGAGGGACACACTGTCAAAGGGATAATGAAGGTGCTTTGACACCCTTTTCTCTTGTTGTCCAGGCTCATTGGGGAAAGATGCAACAAGGCTTAGTTTCAAGTCATCATGTGGTAGTGTGCTCTAAGCCAATCAGGGTCAGTGTAGAACAGACCAAACAGAACCATTGTAGGTGGCACAAAGACGGCATAAGAATCTGTGTCCAAGCCCCAAGAACAACATACTTTACCCAGAGTCAAAACTCCATTTGTAGACCGGTTTTTCTGGTAGAGCTGCTGGCAAGATCCTTTCAAATGTCTCAAACCGGGATCATTAGGAGGGCCAAGTTGATGCAATTGTTGAGAGCAGATAGGTAGAAATGTGTAGGTCTTTCAAGTTGGCACTGTTCTTTTGTTTTTCCATTTTTTTATTCTGCATATCTATCTATCAGTTTTATTTTTCAATGTGCTCCTGTGAAGGCACTCAGGACTGGGTAGCCAGTTGATTGTTTCATTTAATTAAAACAATCAATTGAGAAGGAGTAAGAACCAAGGAAAAAAATGTGTGTGAAGGACAAGCAAAATAATTCAGGAAATAAATCTGCTGGCTAATCATACACTTGTGTAAAATAATATGTGGTCACTTATGGTGTATAAGACTGAAATGTGCATAAAAGCATAAGCATGCATACTGCCTTGAGATTCGTTTTGGAGTGGAAGCGTATGTCACTTCACTGAGAAATGTCATGCTTTCAATGGGTGATAAGGAGAAGAAAGGTGAAAAATGCATGCAACAGTCAGTAGACGCTTACAGTCTTTTCGGCCTCATCAGGTGACTCGTGAGAATTTGTTGCCTCCCTTGAGTTCATGAAATGTGAAATCAATAGTTGCTGGCATCCTCTTCTGGACTTGATGCATGGCCAGTTCAACTGATCACATAGATGGGTGACTAGCTGCTTGGAAAAGACCTGCTCTAGGGTCAGAAGTTTCCTGAGGTGTCCTCTTCATCCAAGGGATTTATCCTCAGATACTCAGGGTACAACAGAGCCTTCAAGAGGAAATAAGCCCCACCTGAATGGACATGATTTGGTGAGAATGAAGTTTCACCAAGACCAGGTGCTAATGAAATTAGAGTGCATTCCGGCCCCAGAGTAATTTCTGAATTAGAAATGAAAGGGGTCCTTTTATGTAGTTTGAGGTAAAAAGTTCTCAAGTTGGAGGCAATTGTGGCCAACCTGCAAGATGTTGTGATCCCACTTGAACAGGAAAGAAGTATTTGAAATTTACAATCCATATTTCAAAAAAATAAAGGTATCTTGGAGAGCGGGGTCACTCAGAGGGCAACATACCAGCCAGTCACGCTCTTTTGGGCCTTTGTTTGCGAATGGCGTTTTTTTTTCCACACACGAAGGGCGGGGAAGCGGCCTAGAATGAGCGCATTGGGGACTAATGTAGTTCTTGGGGCCTTCTTGGGAAAAGCCCTTCAATGTTGTGCTCCATTGAGGCCCAGGATAAAAGTAGTACTGGTTGTTGTGTAGATCTGGTCTTTCTTAAATGAGTTGCACGAGGCCTGGGATGCCCTGAAGATCTCCCTGTCTTTTTCCAGGGCCCCCGAGGGAGAACTGAGTAGTGGTGATTCCTCAGCCTGTATCCTGGACTTTGGAGCCCAGAGCAGACCAGGAGAGACCGAAGGTGCTTCCACAAGAAGTCCTGGCAATGAGCCTTGGTGCTAAGCTCTGTGCACTGACCTGAGGGGGACACTGTCAAAGGGATAATGAAGGTGCTTTGACACCCTTTTCTCTTGTCCAGGCTCATTGGGGAAAGATGCAACAAGGCTTAGTTTGAAGTCATCATGTGGTAGTGCTCTAAGCCAATCAGGGTCAGTGTAGAACAGAACCAAACAGAACCATTGTAGGTGGCAGAAGACCGCATCAGCATCTGGTGTCCAAGCCCCAAGAACAACATACATGACCCAGAGTCAAAACTCCATTTGGAGACTGGTTTTCTGGTAGAGCTGCTGGCAAGATCCTTTCAAATGTCTCACCGGGATCATTAGGGAGGCCAAGTCGATGCAATCGTTGAGACCAGATATAGGTAGAAAATGTGTAGGTCTTTCAAAAGTGGCACCGTTCTTTTGTTTTGCATTTTTTAATTCTGAATATCTATCTATCAGTTTTATTTTCAAATGTGCTCCTGTTGAAGGCACTGAGGACTGGACTCTGGGCGATCAGTTGATTGTAATTAAAAACAATCAATTGACAAGGAGTGACAACCTAGAAAAAATGTGATGTGACGGAGCAACAAGCAAAATAACTCACTCAGAGAAATAACATCCTGCTTGGCTAATCATACACTTGTTTAGAAATCTGTGGTCACTTAATAGGTGTAAAAGACTGAAATGTGCATAAAAGTAATAAGCATGCATAGTGCCTTGAGATTCGTTTTGGAGTGGAAGCATATGTCACTTCACTGTAAATGTCATGCTTTCATGGGTGAATAAGGAGAAGAAGGTGAAATGCAAACAACAGTCAGTAGACGCCCTTCCAGTCTTCGGTCTCCTCAGGTGACTCGTGAGAAATTGTTGCTCCCTTGAGTTCATGAAATGTGAAATCAATAGTTGCTGGCATCCCTTCTGGACTTGATGCATGGCCAGGTCACTGATCATATAGATGAGTGACTAGCGCTTGGAAAAGACCTGCTCTCAGGTCAGAAGTTTCCTGAGGTGTCCTCTCTGCAATCCAAGGGATTTATTCCTCAGAGATACTCAGGGTACAACAGAGCCTTCAAGAGGAAAGAAGCCCCACCTGAATGGGCATGATTTAGTAGAATGAAGTTCCACCAAGACCAGGTGCTAAATGAAATTAGAGTGCATTTTTCCAGCCCCAGAGTGGTTTCTGAATTAGAAATGAAAGGGGTCCTTTGATGTAGTTTGAGGTAAAAAGTTCTCAAGTTGGAGGTAATATGGCCAACCTGCAAGATGTTGTGATCCCACTTGAACATGAAGAAGTATTTGAAATTTACAAT
>JAKELJ010000020.1:169062-193626 GCA_025594165.1 Tamias sibiricus | reverse complement strand
TATCACCCATGAAAGCATGAGACATTTCTCAGTGAAGTGACATACGCTTTCCACTCCAAAACGAATCTCAAGGCAGTATGCATGCTTATGCTTTTATGCACATTTCAGTCTTATACACCATAAGTGACCACATATTTTACACAAGTGTATGATTAGCCAGCAGATTTATTTCCTGAATTATTTTTGCTTGTCCTTCACACACATTTTTCCTTGGTTCTTACTCACTTCTCAATTGATTGTTTAATTACAATCAACTGGCCCAGTCCCTGAGTGCCTTCACAGGAGCACATTGAAAAAAAACTTGATAGATAGATATGCAGTAATAAAAAATCTGAAAACAAAAGAACAGTGCCAACTTGAAAGACCTACACATTTCTACCTATCTGCTCTCAACAATTGCATCAACTTGCCTCCCCTAATGATCCCAGGTGAGACATTTGAAAGGATCTTGCCAGCAGCTCTACCAGAAAACCGGGTCTACAAATGGAGTTTTGACTCATGGGTAAATGTATGTTGTTCTTGGGGGCTTGGACACAGATTCTTATGCCGTCTTGTGCCACCTACAATGGTTCTGTTTGGTCTGTTCTACACTGACCCTGATTGGCTTAGAGCACTACCACATGATGACTTGAAAACTAAGCCTTGTTGCATCTTTCCCCAATGAGCCTGGACAAGAGAAAAGGGTGTCAAAGCACCTTCATTATCCCTTTGACAGTGTCCTCCTCAGGTCAAGTACACAGAGCTTTAGCACCAAGGCTCAGTTCCAGGACTTCCTTGTGGAAGCACCTTCGGTCTCTCCTGGTCTGCTCTGGGCTTCAAAGTCCCAGGATATCAGCTGAGGAATCACCACTACTCAGTTCTCCCTCGGGGCCCTGGGAAAAGACAGGGAGGTCTACAGGGCATCCCAGGCCTCTTTGCAACTAATTTTTAGAAAGGCCAGATCTACACAACAACCAGATACTACTTTTTATAACTGGGCCTCAATGGAGCACAACATTGAAGGCTTTTTCCAAGAAGGCCCCAGAACTACATTAGTGCCCCAAGGCGCTCATTCTAGGCCGCTTTCCCTGCCCTTCGAGTGTGAAAAAAAAACGCCATTTTGCAACCAAAGGCCCAAAAGAGCATGACTGGCTGGTATGTTGCCCTCTGAGTGACCCGCTCTCCAAGATACCTTTATTTTTTTGAAATATGGATTGTAAATTTCAAATACTTCTTCATGTTTCAAGTGGGATCACAACATCTTGCAGGTGGCCACAATTACCTCCAACATGAGAACTTTTTACCTCAAACTACATCAAAGGACCCCTTTCATTTCTAATTCAGAAACCACTCTGGGGCAGGAAATGCACTCTAATATTCATTAGCACCTGGTCTTGGGTGGAACTTCATTCTCTACACAAACATGCCCATTACAGGTGGGGCCCCCCCCCTTCTTTCCTCTTGAAGGCTCTGTTGTACCCTGAGTATCTGAGGATAAAAATCCCTTGGATGCAGAGGACACCTCAGGGGAAACTTCTGACCCTAGAGCAGGTCTTTTCCAAGCAGCTAGGTCAACTCATCTATATGATCAGTGACCTGGCCATGCATCAAGTCCAGAAGGGATGCCAGCAACTATTGATTTCACATTTCATGAACTCAAGGGAGGCAACAAATTCTCACGAGTCACCTGAGGAGACCGAAGACTGGAAGCGTCTACTACTGACTGTTGTTTGCATTTTCACCTGCTTCTCCTTATCACCCATGAAAGCATGACATATACAGTGATGTGACATATGCTTCCACTCCAAAACGAATCTCAAGGCACTATGCATGCTTATACTTTTATGCACATTTCAGTCTCTATACACCATAAGTGACCACAGATTTTTACACAAGTGTATGATTAGCCAGCAGATTTATTTCCTGAATTATTTTGCTTGTCCGTCACACTAACAACACATTTTTTCTAGGTTGTCACTCCTTGTCAATTGATTGTTTTAATTACAATCAACTGGCCCAGTCCTCAGTGCCTTCACAGGAGCACATTGAAAATAAAACTGATAGATAGATATTCAGAATTAAAAAATGCAAAACAAAAGAACGGTGCCAACTTGAAAGACCTACACATTTCTACCTATCTGGTCTCACACGATTGCATCGACTTGGCCTCCCCTAATGATCCCGGTGAGACATATTGAAAGGATCTTGCCAGCAGCTCTACCAGTAAAACCAGTCTCCAAATGGAGTTTTGACTCTGGGTCATGTATGTTGTTCTTGCGGGGCTTGGGACACAGATGCTGATGCGGTCTTCTGCCACCTACAATGGTTCTGTTTGGTCTGTTCTACACTGACCCTGATTGGCTTAGAGCACTACCACATGATGACTTCAAACTAAGCCTTGTTGCATCTTTTCCCCAATGAGCCCTGGACAAGAGAAAAGGTGTCAAAGCACCTTCATTATCCCTTTGACAGTGTCCCTCAGGTCAAGTGCACAGAGCTTAGCACCAAGGCTCATTGCCAGGACTTCTTGTGGAAGCACCTTCGGTCTCTCCTGGTTCTGCTCTGGGCTCCAAAGTCCAGGATACAGGCTGATGGAATCACCACTACTCAGTTCCCCTCCCTCGGGGCCCTGGAAAAAGACAGGGAGATCTTTCAGGGCATCCCAGGCCTCGTGCAACTCATTTAAGAAAGACCAGATCTACACAACAACCAGTACTACTTTTATCCTGGCCTCAATGGAGCACAACATTGAAGGCTTTTCCCAAGAAGGCCCAAGAACTACATTAGTGCCCCAATGCGCTCATTCTAGGCCGCTTCCCCCCGCCCTTCGTGTGTGAAAAAAAACGCCATTCGGAAACAAAGGCCCAAAAGAGCGTGACTGGCTGGTATGTTTGCCCTCTGAGTGACCCCGCTCTCCAAAGATACCTTTATTTTTTTGAAATATGGATTGTAAATTTCAAATACTTCTTCCTGTTCAAGTGGGATCACAACATCTTCAGTTGGCCACAATTGCCTCCAACTTGAGAACTTTTTACCTCAAACTACATAAAAGGACCCCTTTCATTTCTCATTCAGAAAATTTACTCTGGGGCCGGAATGCACTCTAATTTCATTAGCACCTGGTCTTGGTGAAACTTCATTCTCCACAAATCATGTCCATTCAGGTGGGGCTTATTTCCTCTTGAAGGCTCTGTTGTACCCTGAGTATCTGAGGATAAATCCCTTGGATGAAGAGGACACCTCAGGAAACTTCTGACCCTAGAGCAGGTCTTTTCCAAGCAGCTAGTCACACCCATCTATGTGATCAGTGAACTGGCCATGCATCAAGTCCAGAAGAGATGCCAGCAACTTATTGATTTCACATTTCAAGAACTCAAGGGAGGCAACAAATTCTCACGAGTCACCTGATGAGGCCGAAGACTGTAAGCGTCTACTGACTGTGTTGCATGCATTTTCACCTTCTTCTCCTTATCACCCATGAAAGCATGACATTTCTCAGTGAAGTGACATACGCTTCCACTCCAAAACGAATCTCAAGGGCAGTATGCATGCTTATGCTTTTATGCACATTTCAGTCTTATACACCATAAGTGACCACATATTTTACACAAGTGTATGATTAGCCAGCAGATTTTTTTTTTAATTCCCCTGAATTATTTTGCTTGTCCTCCACACACATTTTTCCTTTGTTCTTACTCCTTCTCAATTGATTGTTTTAATTACAATCAAACTGGCCCAGTCCTGAGTGCCTTCACAGGAGCACATTGAAAATAAAACTGATCAGATAGATATGCAGAATAAAAAATGAAAAACAAAAGAACAGTGCCACTTGAAAGACCTAACACATTTCTACCTATCTGCTCTCAACCAATTGCATCAACTTGGCCTCCCTAATGATCCCGGTGAGACATTTGAAAGGATCTTGCCAGCAGCTCTACCAGAAAACCGGTCTACAAATGGAGTTTTGACTCGGGGGTAAAGTATGTTGTTCTTGGGGCTTGGACACAGATTCTTATGCCGTCTTGTGCCACCTACAATGGTTAGTTTGTGTTGTCTGTTTCTAACTACACTGACCCTGATTGGCTTAGAGCCACTACCACATGATGACTTGAAACTAAAGCCTTGTTGCATCTTTCACCAATGACCTGGACAAGAAGAAAAGGGTGTCAAAGCACCTTCATTATCCTTTGACAGTGTCCCTCAGGTCAAGTACACAGAGCTTTAGCACCAAGGCTCAGTTCCAGGACTTCTTGTGGAAGCACCTTCGGTCTCTCCTGGTCTGCTCTGGGCTTCAAAGTCCAGGATTCAGGCTGAGGGAATCACCACTACTTCAGTTTCTCCCCTCGGGGCCCTGGGAAAAGACAGGGAGGTCTACAGGGCATCCCAGGCCTCTTGCAACTCATTTGACAAAGGACAGATCTACACAACAACCAGTACTACTTTTATACTGGGCCTCAACGCAGCACAACATTGAAGGCTTTTCCCAAGAAGGCCCAAAAACTACATTAGTGCCCCAAGGCGCTCATTCTAGGCCGCTTACCCCGCCCTTCTGTGTGAAAAAAAAACGCCATTCGCAAACAAAGGCCCAAAAGAGCATGACTGGCTGGTATGTTGCCCTCTGAGGGACCCCGCTCTCCAAGATACCTTTATTTTTTTTGAAATATGGATTGTAAATTTCAAATACTTCTTCCTGTTCAAGTGGGATCACAACATCTTGCAGGTTGGCCACAATTACCTCCAACTTGAGAACTTTTTACCTCAAACTACATCAAAGCACCCCTTTCATTTCTAATTCAGAAACCACTCTGGGGCCGGAATGCACTCTAATTTCATTAGCACCTGGTCCTGGTGGAACTGCATTCTCTACAAATCATGTCCATTCAGGTGGGGCTTACTTTCTCTTGAAGGCTCTGTTGTACCCTGAGTATCTGAGGATAAATCCCTTGGATGAAGAAGACACCTCAGGAAACTTCTGACCCTAGAGCAGGTCTTTTCCAAGCAGCTAGTCACCCATCTATGTGATCAGTGACCTGGCCATGCATCAAGTCCAGTAGGGATGCCAGCAACTATTGATTTCACATTTCATGAACTCAAGGGAGGCAACAAATTCTCACGAGTCACCTGAGGAGGCCGAAGACTGTAAGCGTCTACTGAAGGTTGCGTGTGCATTTTCACCTTCTTCTCCTTATCACCCATGAAAGCATGACATTTCCCAGTGAAGTGACATATGCTTCCACTCCAAAACGAATCTCAAGGCACTATGCATGCTTGTACTTTTATGCACATTTCAGTCTTATACACCATAAGTGACCACAGATTTTACACAAGTGTATGATTAGCCAGCAGATTTATTTCCTTAATTATTTTGCTTGTTCTTCACACACATTTTTCCTTGGTTGTCACTCCTAGTCAATTGATTGTTTTAATTAAATCAACTGGCCCAGTTTTGAGTGCCTTCACATGAGCACATTGAAAATAAAACTGATAGATACAATACGCAGAAAAAAAAAATGAAAAAACAAAAGAACAGTGCCAACTTGAAAGACCTACACATTTCTACCTATCTGGTCTCAACGATTGCATCGACTTGGCCTCCCTAATCATCCCGGTGAGACATTTGAAAGGATCTTGCCAGCAGCTCTACCAGAAAACCAGGTCTCCAAATGGAGTTTTGACTCTGGGTCATGTATGTTGTTCTTGGGGCTTGGACACAGATGCTGATGCGGTGGTCTTGTGCCACCTACAATGGTTCTGTTTGGTCTGTTCTACACTGACCCTCAATGGCTTAGAGAACTACCACATGATGACTTCAAACTAAGCCTTGTTGCATCTTTCCCCAATGAGCCTGGACAAGAGCAAAGGGTGTCAAAGCACCTTCATTATCCCTTTGACAGTGTCCCTCAGGTCAAGTGCACAGAGCTTAGCACCAAGGCTCAGTTCCAGGACTTCTTGTGCAAGCACCTTCTGTCTCTCCTGGTCTGCTCTGGGCTCCAAAGTCCAGGATTCAGGCTGAGGAATCACCACTACTCAGTTCTCCCTCGGGGCCCTGGGAAAAGACAGGGAGGTCTTCAGGGCATCCCAGGCCTCTTGCAACTCATTTAAGAAAGACCCAGATCTACACAACAACCAGTACTACTTTTATACTGGGCCTCAATGGAGCACAACATTGAAGGCTTTTCCCCAAGAAGGCCCAAGAACTACATCAGTGCCCCAAGGCGCTCATTCTAGGCTGCTTCCCCCGCCCTTCGTGTGTGAAAAAAATGCCATTCGCAAAAACAAAGGCCCAAAAGAGGGTGACTGGCTGGTATGTTGCCCTCTGAGTGACCCCGCTCTCCAAGATACCTTTATTTTTTTGAAATATGGATTGTAAATTTCAAATACTTCTTCCTGTTCAAGTGGGATCACAACATCTTGCAGGTTGGCCACAATTGCCTCCAACTTGAGAACTTTTTACCTCAAACTACATAAAAGGACCCCTTTCATTTCTAATTCAGAAATTACTCTGGGGCCGGAATGCACTCTAATTTCATTAGCACCTGGTCTTGGTGAAACTTCATTCTCCACAAATCATGTCCATTCAGGTGGGGCTTATTTCCTCTTGAAGGCTCTGTTGTACCCTGAGTATCTGAGGATAAATCCCTTGGATGAAGAGGACACCTCAGGAAACTTCTGACCCTAGAGCAGGTCTTTTCCAAGCAGCTAGTCACCCATCTATGTGATCAGTGAACTGGCCATGCATCAAGTCCAGAAGAGATGCCAGCAACTATTGATTTCACATTTCATGAACTCAAGGGAGGCAACAAATTCTCACGAGTCACCTGATGAGGCCGAAGACTGTAAGCGTCTACTGACTGTTGCATGCATTTTCACCTTCTTCTCCTTATCACCCATGAAAGCATGACATTTCTCAGTGAAGTGACATACGCTTCCACTCCAAAACGAATCTCAAGGCAGTATGCATGCTTATGCTTTTATGCACATTTCAGTCTTATACACCATATAAGTGACCACATATTTTACACAAGTGTATGATTAGCCAGCAGATTTATTTCCTTAATTATTTTGCTTGTCCTTCACACACATTTTTCGTTGGTTCTTACTCCTTGTCAATTGATTGTTTTAATTAAAATCAACTTGCCCAGGCCTGAGTGCCTTCACAGGAGCACATTGAATATAAAACTGATAGATAGATATGTGTTGAGACTATGTCTGCCAAGGGATAAAGATTTGACTGCTTACCACACTTTAAAGGACCGGGGCTCAACCAAGGGGTGTGGCTATGACATAGCGTGAGAGGCTGAACCGCCTTGCTTGCTGATTGGTTAGTTCTAGTCCTATTTAAGTCAATGCTTGTTCAATAAAGAGAGTTCTTCGGACATCCCGTGCTATATACAAGACTCCCTAGATGTGGTGTGTTTTCTGTTCAAACAGACAGAGGTAAGGCATCTAGCTATTTCTGTTTTAAGCTCGCCCCGCCGGGTGAGTTGCAATCCTTCTTGCAGGCAAGAGGAATTCCCTTTTGGGCCCAGAAAGGGAAGCAACTCAGATCCTGGCTCTATTCATAACTCGGACCCCGGCAGGTTGGCGTCCCAAAGTGGGGCAAGGGAAAGGGAAAAAAATCATCGGTGAGCTTAACAAGGTTAGAGACGCAGCGTCTCTTTCGCTGGCAGAAATATCCTTTTATTATGGGACAAATTTTAGCATTCAGGAAATCACGAGACCCATCCCTTGAGGCGTGGCGCGGTTTATTAAGAAAGCAAGGTCTCCAAATATCTGACAGTCAATCGGAGGTGATCTGGAATTCATTAAAATGGGCGGCTCCCTGGCTCCGAAAGTCTGATTTTAATTCTTGGGAGATTTGGGACGAAATAACACAAATTTTAAGGGACCGAGAAATTGAGTACGGGGAATCCCCGCCTCCGGGAGTTTATCCAGCTTTATCCGCCCTAAAAGCGTACTCGCTTTTACAAGAAAAACAAACACCTAATTTTTCCCCCCGGTCCGCGAATTTAAAGAAATCTCACTCCAGGGAATTAGAAACTACAGCCTCTCCTTTAGAGTTACCTACCAAGTTCCCTGAAAACAAAAGCCACCGACCACGTGGCTCGAAACTTTCTAAAGGTGATCCGCCATTTCGTGAATTAGCTCTTATTAAGCCTTCTACAACATCACTATACCGAGAGGCGCCAGCGCCCTCTAGTGCGCTTTCACCTGTAATGGCATTTCCAGTTAATTTAACAAAACTTCCTATAGCTAAAATCACTCAAAAAGCTAATAAAAATCTGGCCACATTTATTGAGAAAGTAGAAAAAGGCCTTCAAAGAAAACTTCCACCTAATGACCAATTTACAAAAATGTTAGTTTGGGAAGAAATGACCTCAAATCACAAGCTGGCCTATGCTAAGTTAAAAGATAAATTTATAAAGAGATGGATTATTGCCACCAAAGATGTGGGTTCAACAACTCACCAGTCTCTCAGATATTAAACACTCCCCTTAATGCTCGTACTAAGGTATTAACAACAGTTTTAAATGGAAAAGGAGCCTATTTTAAATACGGACGACAAGGCTATTTTAAAAAAGACTACCCAATGGTCTTGGTCGGCCTCCAGAATGCTCCCCTGGCCAGATCTCAAAAGATTTAACCTTAATTATTATTGATATTAAAGATTGTTATTTTTCAATACCTCTTCATCCAGATGATTATGAAAAATTTGCATTCTCTGTCCCATCGACCAATTGTCATAAGCCAGATGAAAGATATGAATGGATAGTGCTCCCTCAAGGTATGGCTAATAGCCCAGCTTTTTGTCAATATTATGTTTCATGTCTTCTGTCACCATTAATAAAAAAATCACAGCTTACCTTATATGTCTATATGGATGACATCATCCTGGGAGCTACTGATGTCCAACAACTAAACTCTGCTTACTTAACCCTCCGAGAGCTCTTAGAAAAAGGAAGATTACACATATCCAATGATAAAATACAAACTATTCCTCCCTTTAAAATATTGGGGACAAAAATTAGCCTAGACTCGGTTTGTCCTCTCAAACCCCAACTTCTCATTCAAAAATCTTATTCCTTGACAGAGTTACAAAAGCTATTAGGAGAGCTAAACTGGTTAAGACCTTGGCTTCATACCTCTACTGAGGATTTATTACCTCTCTTTGAGTTGCTACGGGGAAAATCCCCCTCTGATGTGATTTTACTAGAAGAGAGTCATCTGTCAATATTACAAAAAGTCCAAGATGCCCTCAATTCAGCCCAATTGGCCCGATACCAACCAAAGCAACCTCTATATTTATGGATTTTCTCAGGTGCTAAACTCCTGACAGCTGTGCTCACCCAGATGGGAAATCCATTAGAATGGATACATTCCTCTGTGGGAGGAGTACCTAGAGTTTATTCCCAATTAGATCAATTAGCAGATCTTGTAATAAAAGGAAGAGATACATCATTGAGGCATTATGGAAAAGACCCAGATATTTTAACAATTCCTTACCGTTTGTCAGATTTTGAATGGATACAGAGAAACAACCCTAGAGTCTCCTATGCATTAGAAGGATTTCTAGGAAAAGTTGACTGTCATTACGGGTCAAGCAAATGGACTTCTTCTTTCCCCAAACTGGAGTGGACTCCCCCCATCTTGTTTTCTAGCAAGCCACTCCCCAAGGCAGTAAATGTCTTCACAGATGGAGGAAAAGAAGGGTCAGCAGTTGTAATATTTCACCCATCCTCAGGCCAAAGGACACAATACTTTGAAGCAGTTACTCGTTCTGCTCAATTTTAAAGAATTATATGCTGTTGCATTAGCCTTGACCCATGTCCAAGAGCCTATGAATCTTTTCTCAGATAGTTTATATGTAATTAACCTATTACCTACTTTAAATGCCTCATATATAAAGATAGATAATAATCCTATCACCCCTCTGATGATCCAGGTTCGATCCCTGTTAAAGGGGCGTAATGAACCTATGTTCCTCCAACATCTTAGGGGACATCAAGGCTTATCTGGGCCCCTATCTGAGGGAAATCAGGCTGCTGACCGTTTGGCCACCACAGGTGTATTAACAGTTACAGTTCCATATCAACAAGACCTTCAGTTAGCTCAAGGTCTTCACAACCTTACTCATTTAAATTGGAGAGGTCTACATAATAAATTTCCTTTAGTTCCTATAAAAGATTTAAAAAAGATTATAAGGACATGTAAATCTTGTTTGCCCTTCTTACAGGTCCCACCTCTCCAGTGCCCTGGGGTAAATCCCAGAGGCCTAAGGCCCAACGCTCTCTGGCAAACTGATGTAACCCATTATGTGCCATTTGGAAATTTAAAATATATATTTATGTCCATAGATACTTATTCACATGCTTGTTGGGCCACGGCACATTCTGGAGAAAGGGCTAAACATGCTGAAAGTCACTTTTTACAATGCTTTGCTATTCTTGGATTGCCAAAACAAGTTAAAACTGATAATGGACCCTGTTTTGTAAGCAAATCGTTACAAAAGTTCTTCCAAACTTGGCATATTAAGCATACCACAGGGATTCCATATAACCCAAAAGGACAAGCCATAATAGAAAGACATAATAAAACCTTAAAGGACCAATTAATAAAACAAAATGGGGAAGCAACCCCCATGACCAGTTGAAAACAGCTATGCTTGCTTTAAATATTTTAAATTTTTCCAAACAGCAGCCTCTATCTACATTTCAGAGACACTGGTCTAACCAAACGCCTTATATAAAAGTTGAGGTCCGATGGAAAGACCCATTAACTGGAGTCTGGAGAGGTCCTGATCCATTAATAAGTGCTGGCAGAGGTTTTGGATGTGTCTTCCCAATGGGGGAGCAAAACCCTATATGGGTGCCTGCCAGAGATCTCAAATATTGCCAATCTGACCAAAACGACTACCCAGGAGCACAAGCTCTTGAGGAGTGATCCTTTCATTTTCCACAGAAATGAAAAAACCGTGACAAAACTCCTGTCCTGCTGTGATTAAACTTCTCATCACATCCGTTTCAAAATTCATCAAAGACACTATCCTGGACTCCTTCTTGGTCAACATCTCAACCCTCTGTGATGAGAGAAGAAGGACTGTGCCATTCCTGTGACAATTATCTGGACTTTATGCTAGACGACTTCCTTTGGACTCTGAGAGAAGAGCGCTATATCTTAGGACAATTATTTAGACTTTGTGCTAGATGGCTTCCTTTGGACTCTAAGAGAAGAGTCCCATTCCTGTGACAGTCATCTAGACTTTATGCCAAAAGGCTTCATTTAAACTGAACTAAATAGATGGACTTTCTCTTTTTGGTGAAATCCTTGCTAAATGGGGTGGACTTTCTCTTTTTGGTGAAATCCTTGCTAAATGGGTGGACTTTTTCTTTTTGGTGAAATCCCTAATTGTCATTGTCTTTGTGTGCACCTTTAGCCCTATAGAACTGGCCAGATACAGCTGGGTGGTCTACTGTCACGCTGAGCTATAGCCCTATAGGCTTGGCCACGGTCCTTAACAGGATGCAGAGGTATGCCATCCAGTCAAGCCTTCCCAAAGGTGACTGTCATGTCCCGTGTGCTCCCCTTGGCCACGTGCTGGCCCTAGGCATGTCCACCTAAAGTGCTACAGTGATAGCCAATAACAGGTAAGATTTTTCCCAAAGAGGAGAAGTCGACCTAGACGGGCACACTCTCTATGAGTTGGACACCCTAAAAGATGGGACCTCCCATTTAAAAATAAATAGAGAGACCCATTTTTTAAATAAACAAAAAAAGGGGAATTGTTGGGACTATGTCTGCCAAGGGATAAAGATTTGACTGCTTACCACACCTTAAAAGACCAGGGCTAAACCAAGGGGTGGGGCTATGACATAGCATGAGAGGCTGAATCGCCTTGCTTGCTGATTGGTTAGTTCTAGGCATATTTAAGTCAATGCTTGTTCAATAAAGAGAGTTCTTCAGACATCCCGTGCTATATACAAGACTCCCTAGATGTGGTGTGTTTTCTGTTCAAACAGACAGAGGTAAGGCATCTAGCTTTTTCTGTTTTAAGCTCGCCCCGGCGAGTGAGTTGCAATCCTTTTTGCAGGCAAGAGAAATTCCCTTTTGGGCCCAGAAAGGGAAGCAACTCAGAACCTGGCTCTATTCATAACTCGGACCCCGGCAGATATTCAGAATAAAAAAATGAAAAACAAAAGAACAGTGCCAACTTGAAAGACCTACACATTTCTACCTATCTGGTCTCAACAATTGCATCGACTTGGCCTCCCTAATGATCCCGGTGAGACATTTGAAAGGATCTTGCCAGCAGCTCTACCAGAAAACCGGTCTCGAAATGGAGTTTTGACTCTGGGTCACGTATGTTGTTTTGGGGCTTGGACACAGATGCTGATGCGGTCTTGTGCCACCTACAATGGTTCTGTTTGGTCTGTTCTACACTGACCCTGAATGGCTTAGAGCACTACCACATGATGACTTGAAACTAAGCCTTGTTGCATCTTTCCCCAATGAGCCTGGACAAGAGCAAAGGGTGTCAAAGCACCTTCATTATCCCTTTGACAGTGTCCCTCAGGTCAAGTGCACAGAGCTTAGCACCAAGGCTCAGTGCCAGGACTTCTTGTGGAAGCACCTTCGGTCTCTCCTTGTCTGCTCTGGGCCCCAAAGTCCAGGATTCAGGCTGTGGAATCACCACTACTCAGTTCGCCCTCAAGGCCCTGGGAAAAGACAGAGAGGTCTACAGGGCATCCCAGGCCTCTTGCAACTCATTTTAGAAAGGCCAGATCTACACAACAACCAGTACTACTTTTATACTGGGCCTCAATGGAGCACAACATTGAAGGCTTTTCCCAAGAAAGCCCAAGAACTACATTAGTGCGACAAGGTGCTCATTCTAGGCCGCTTCCCCCGCGCCTTCCTGTGTGAAAAAAACGCCATTCGCAAACAAAGGCCCAAAAGAGCGTGACTGGATTGTATGTTACCCTCTGAGGGACCCCGCTCTCAAGGATACCTTGATTTTTTTTTGAAATATGGATTGTAAATTTCAAATACTTCTTCCTGTTCAAGTGGGATCACAACATCTTGCAGGTTGGCCACAATTGCCTCCAACTTGAGAACTTTTTACCTCAAACTACATCAAAGGACCCCTTTCATTTCTAATTCAGAAACCACTCTGGGGCCGGAATGCACTCTAATTTCATTAACACCTGGTCTTGGTGGAACTTCCTTCTCTACAAATCATGTCCATTCAGGTGGGGCTTCTTTCCTCTTGAAGGCTCTGTTGTACCCTGAGTATCTGAGGATAAATCCCTTGGATGAAGAGGACACCTCAGGAAACTTCTGACCCTAGAGCAGGACTTTTCCAAGCAGCTAGTCACCCATCTATGTGATCAGTGACCTCGCCATGCATCAAGTCCAGAAGGGATGCCAGCAATTATTGATTTCACATTTCATGAACTCAAGGGAGGCAACAAATTCTCACGACTCACCTGAAAAGGCCGAAGACTGTAAGTGTCTACTGACTGTTGCGTGCATTTTCACCTACTTCTTTTTATCACCCATGAAAGCATGACATTTCCCAGTGAAGTGACATATGCTTCCACTCCAAAACGAATCTCAAGGCACTATGCATGCTTATACTTTTATGCACATTTCAGTCTTATACACCATAAGTGATCACGTATTTTACACAAGTGTATGATTCACCAGCAGATTTATTTTCTTAATTATTTTGCTTGTCCTTCACACACATTTTTCCTTGGTTTTTACTCCTAGTCAATTGATTGTTTTAATTAAAATCAACTGGCCCAGTCCTGAGTGTCTTCACAGGAGCACATTGAAAATAAAACTGATAGATAGATATGCAGAATAAAAAATGAAAAACAAAAGAACAGTGCCAACTTGAAACACCTACACATATCTAACTATCTGGTCTCAACAATTGCATCAACTTGGCCTCCCTAATGATCCTGGTGAGACATTTGAAAGGATCTTGCCACCAGCTCTACCAGAAAACAGGTCTCCAAATGGAGTTTTGACTCTGGGTCACGTATGTTGTTCTTGGGGCTTGGACACAGATGCTGATGCGGTCTTGTGCCACCTACAATGGTTCTGTTTGGTCTGTTCTACACTGACCCTGAATGGCTTAGAGCACTACCACATGATGACTTCAAACAAAGCCTTGTTGCATCTTTCCCCAATGAGCCTGGACAAGAGCAAAGGGTGTGAAAGCACCTTCATTATCCCTTTGACAGTGTCCCTCAGGTCAAGTGCACAGAGCTTAGCACAAAGGCTTAGTGCCAGGAGTTCTTGTGGAAGCACCTTCGGTCTCTCCTGGTCTGCTCTGGGCCCCAAAGTCCAGGATTCAGGCTGAGGAATCACCACTTCTCAGTTCTCCATCAAGGCCCTGCGAAAAGACAGGGAGGTCTACAGGGCATCTTAGGCCTCTTGCAACTCATTTTAGAAAGGCCAGATCTACACAACAACCAGTACTACTTTTATACTGGGCCTCAATGGAGCACAACATTGAAAGCTTTTCCCAAGAAGGCCCAAGAACTACATTAGTGCAACAAGGCTTCCATTCTAGGCCGCTTCCCCCGCCCTTCGTGTGAAAAAAACGCCATTTGCAAATGCGCCTAATCAGGCTAAATATCCAAAATGCTCGTGACAGAACACCCATGATGGTGGGATGACCAAACTTGGGGAGCGATGAGGGGCTCATGAGAACATCACTTATTCAGAGTTTCATTGAAATACACAGAGAAACCTTGCGCCCAGGAGCTACGAAACATGCCGTTATTTCCAGGTCGCGAGAGTGCTTTTACAGTGAATTGGAAACTATGAAGCTACCAAGCGGTTCTGCTTTGAGATACTTGAACCAGGGAAGAAGCCGAGTGTGCTCTTCTGAAATAAAGTACTTCTCTACGTTATCCAAGTCCTAGCATAAACCATTGTGGAGTTGGACTAACAGGTGTTTTCCGCCAAATTCGCCTAACTACGGTAAACTTCCGAGAAGCTCTAAACAAAACACCCTTGTGGGTGGGATGACCAAACGTGGGGAGAAATGTGGGGATACTGAGAGAATCACTTAACCAGTGTTTCATTGAAATACACACAAAAACCTAGTGCCGAGAAGCAACGAAACATGCAATGATTCTCAGGTCACTAGAACGCTTTTTCTGTGAGTTTGAATCTATGGTGCTTATATGCAATTCAGCTGCGAGTTACTTGAACCAGGGATTAAGAAATGTCTTCTCCCATGAAAGTAACTGCTTCCCTGAGGTTTCAAAGTCCTAGCACAAACCATTGTTGAGTTGGATTAACAGGCGTTTTCAGGCAAATGCGCCTACTCAGTGTAAATATCCAAAGGGCTCTAAGGAGAATGGCCGAGATGATGGGATGACCACACTTGGGGTACCATGAGGGGCTCATGAGAGAATCATTTCACCAGACTTTCATTGAAATACACACTAAAACCTAGTGCCCAGAAGCGAAGAAACATGCAATGATTTCCAGGACATTAGAACACTTTTTCTGTGAGTTTGAATCTATGGAGCTCATATGCAATTCTGCTTTTAGTTACGTGAACCAGGGCTGAAGAAGTGTGATCCCCCATGAAAGTAACCGTTCACCTGAGGTTTCAAAGTCCTCGCATAAACCATTGTTGATTTGGATTACAGGCGTTTTCAGGCAAATGCGCCTAATCAGGCTAAATATCCAAAATGTTCGTGACAGAACGCCCATGATGGTGGGATGACCAAACTTGGGGAGTGATGAGGGGCTCATGAGAGCAACACTTAATCAGAGTTTCATTGAACTACACAGAGAAACCTTGCGCCCAGGAGCTATGAAACATGCCGTTATTTCCAGGTCGCGAGAGTGCTTTTACTGTGAGTTGGAATCTATGAAGCTACCAAGCGGTTCTGCTTTGAGATACTTGAACCAGGGCAGAAGCTGAGTGTGCTCTTCTGAAAGAAAGTACTTCCTTACGTTTTCCAAGTCCTAGCATAAACCATTGTTGATTTGGATTAACAGGCGTTTTCAGGCAAATGCGCCTAATCAGGCTAAATATCCAAAATGCTCGTGACAGAACACCCATGATGGTGAAATGCCCAAACTTGGGGAGCGATGAGGGGCTCATGAGAGCATCACTTAGTCAGAGTTTCATTGAAATACACAGAGAAACCTTGCGCCCCAGGTGCTACGAAACATGCCGTTATTTCCAGGTCGCGAGAGTGCTTTTACTGTGAATTGGAATCTATGAAGCTACCAAGCGGTTCTGCTTTGAGATACTTGAACCAGGGCAGAAGCCGAGTGTGCTCTTCTGAAAGAAAGTACTTCCTTACGTTTTCCAAGTCCTAGCATAAACCATTGTTGATTTCGATTAACAGGCGTTTTCAGGCAAATGCGCCTAATCAGGCTAAATATCCAAAATGCTCGTGACAGAACACCCATGATGGTGAAATGCCCAAACTTGGGGAGCTATGAGGGGCTCATGAGAGCATCACTTAGTCAGAGTTTCATTGAAAGACACAGAGAAACCTTGCGCCCAGGAGCTACGAAACATGTCGTTATTTCCAGGTCGCGAGATTGCTTTTACAGTGAATTGAAACTATGAAGCTACCAAGCAGTTGTGTTTTGAGATACTTGAACCAGGGCACAAGCCGAGAGTGCTCTTCTGAAAGAAAGTACTTCCTTACGTTTTCCAAGTCCTAGCATAAACCATTGTGGAGTTGGACTAACAGGTCTTTTCCGACAAATTCGCCTAACTACGGTAACTTCCGAGAAGCTCTAAACATAACACCCTTCTGGGTGGAATCACCAAACGTGGGGAGAAATGTGGGGATACTGAGAGAATCACTTAACCAGTGTTTCATTGAAATACACACAAAAACCTAGCGCCGAGAAGCAACGAAACATGCAATGATTCTCAGGTCACTAGAACGCTTTTTCTGTGACTTTGAATCTATGGTGCTTATATGCAATTCAGCTGCGAGTTACTTGAACCAGGGCTTAAGAAATGTCTTCTCCCATGAAAGTAACTGCTTCCCTGAGGTTTCAAAGTCCTAGCACAAACCATTGTTGATTTGGATTAACAGGCGTATTCAGGCAAATGCGCCTACTCTGCGTAAATATCCAAAGGGCTCTAAGGAGAATGGCCGAGATGATGGGATGACCACACTTGGGGTACCATGAGGGGCTCATGAGAGAATCATTTCACCAGACTTTCATTGAAATACAACTAAACCTAATGCCCAGAAGCGAAGAAACATGCAATGATTTCCAGGTCATTAGAACGCTTTTTCTGTGAGTTTGAATCTATGGAGCTCATATGCAATTCTGCTTTTAGTTACGTGAACCAGGGCTGAAGAAATGTGATCCCCATGAAAGTAACCATTCACCTGAGGTTTCAAAGTCCTCGCATAAACCATTGTTGATTTGGATTACTGGCGTTTTCAGGCAAATGCGCCTAATCAGGCTAAATATCCAAAATGTTCATGACAGAACGCCCATGATGGTGGGATGACCAAACTTGGGGAACGATGAGGGGCTCATGAGAGCGACACTTAATCAGAGTTTCATTGAAATACACAGAGAAACCTTGCGCCCAGGAGCTACGAAACATGCCGTTATTTCCAGGTCGCGAGAGTGCTTTTACTGTGAATTGGAATCTATGAAGCTACCAAGCGGTTCTGCTTTGAGATACTTGAACCAGGGCAGAAGCCGAGTGTGCTCTTCTGAAAGAAAGTACTTCCTTACGTTTTCCAAGTCGTAGCATAAACCATTGTTGATTTGGATTAACAGGCGTTTTCAGGCAAATGCGCCTAATCAGGCTAAATATCCAAAATGCTCGTGACAGAACACCCATGATGGTGAAATGCCCAAACTTGGGGAGCCATGAGGGGCTCATGAGAGCATCACTTAGTCAGAGTTTCATTGAAATACACAGAGAAACCTTGCGCCCAGGAGCTACGAAACATGCCGTTATTTCCAGGTGGCGAGAGTGCTTTTACTGTGAATTGGAAACTATGAAGCTACCAAGCGGTTCTGCTTTGAGATACTTGAACCAGGGCAGAAGCCGAGTGTGCTCTTCTGAAAGAAAGTACTTCTCTACATTATCCAAGTCTTAGCATAAACCATTGTGGAGTTGGACTAACAGGTGTTTTCCGCCAAATTCGCCTAACTACGGTAAACTTCCGAGAAGCTCTAAACAAAACACCCTTTTGGGTGGGATGACCAAACATGGGGAGAAATGTGGGGATACTGAGAGAATCACTTAACCAGTATTTCATTGAAATACACACAAAAACCTAGTGCCGAGAAGCAACGAAACATGCAATGATTCTCAGGTCACTAGAACGCTTTTTCTGTGAGTTTGAATCTATGGTGCTTATATGCAATTCAGCTGCGAGTTACTTGAACCAGGGCTTAAGAAATGTCTTCTCCCATGAAAGTAACTGCTTCCCTGAGGTTTCAAAGTCCTAGCACAAACCATTCTTGATTTGGATTAACAGGCGTTTTCAGGCAAATGCGCCTACTCAGCGTAAATATCCAAAGGGCTCTAAGGAGAATGGCCGAGATGATGGGATGACCACACTTGGGGTACCATGAAGGGCTCATGAGAGAATCATTTCACCAGACTTTCATTGAAATACACACTAAAACCTAGTGCCCAGAAGCGAAGAAACATGCAATGATTTCCAGGTCATTAGAACGCTTTTTTCTGTGAGTTTGAATCTATGGAGCTCATATGCAATTCTGCTTTTAGTTACGTGAACCAGGGCTGAAGAAGTGTGTTCCCCCATGAAAGTAACCGTTCACCTGAGGTTTCAAAGTCCTTGCATAAACCATTGTTGATTTGGATTACAGGCGTTTTCAGGCAAATGCGCCTAATCAGGCTAAATATCCAAAATGTTCGTGACAGAACCCCCATGATGGTGGGATGACCAAACGTGGGGAGCGATGAGGGGAACATGAGAGCAACACTTAATCAGAGTTTCATTGAAATACACAGAGAAACCTTGCGCCCAGGAGCTAGGAGACATGCCGTTATTTCCAGGTCGCGAGAGTGCTTTTACTGTGAATTGGAATCTATGAAGCTACCAAGCGGTTCTGCTTTGAGATACTTGAACCAGGGCAGAAGCCGAGTGTGCTCTTCTGAAAGAAAGAAAGTACTTCCTTAAGTTTTCCAAGCTCCTAGCATAAACCATTGTGGAGTTCAGAGACTAACAGGTGTTTTCCGCCAAATTCGCCTAACT
Organism: Tamias sibiricus; assembly: GCA_025594165.1. NCBI lineage: Eukaryota > Metazoa > Chordata > Mammalia > Rodentia > Sciuridae > Tamias > Tamias sibiricus. The sequence goes on along the minus strand of JAKELJ010000020.1, from coordinate 174,394 downwards.
ATGGTAAACTTCCGAGAAGCTCTAAACAAAACACCCTTGTGGGTGGAATCACCAAACGTGGGGAGAAATGTGGGGATACTGAGAGAATCACTTAACCAGTGTTTCATTGAAATACACACAAAAACCTAGTGCCGAGAAGCAACGAAACATGCAATGATTCTCAGGTCACTAGAACGCTTTTTCTGTGAGTTTGAATCTATGGTGCTTATATGCAATTCAGCTGCGAGTTACTTGAACCAGGGCTTAAGAAATGTCTTCTCCCATGAAAGTAACTGCTTCCCTGAGGTTTCAAAGTCCTAGCACAAACCATTGTTGATTTGGATTAACAGGCGTTTTCAGGCAAATGCGCCTACTCAGCGTAAATATCCAAAGGGCTCTAAGGAGAATGGCCGAGATGATGGGATGACCACACTTGGGGTACCATGAGGGGCTCATGAGAGAATCATTTCACCAGACTTTCATTGAAATACACACTAAAACCTGGTGCCCAAAAGCGAAGAAACATGCAATGATTTCCAGGTCATTAGAACGCTTTTTCTGTGAGTTTGAATCTATGGAGCTCATATGCAATTCTGCTTTTAGTTACGTGAACCAGGGCTGAAGAAGTGTGTTCCCCCATGAAAGTAACCGTTCACCTGAGGTTTCAAAGTCCTCGCATAAACCATTGTTGATTTGGATTACAGGCGTTTTCAGGCAAATGCGCCTAATCAGGCTAAATAGCCAAAATGTTCATGACAGAACGCCCATGATGGTGGGATGACCAAACTTGGGGAGCGATGAGGGGCTCATGAGAGCAACACTTAATCAGAGTTTCATTGAAATACACAGAGAAACCTTGCGCCCAGGAGCTACGAAACATGCCGTTATTTCCAGGTCGCGAGAGTGCTTTTACTGTTAATTGGAATCTATGAAGCTACCAAGCGGTTCTGCTTTGAGATACGTGAACCAGGGCAGAAGCCGAGTGTGCTCTTCTGAAAGAAAGTACTTCCTTACGTTTTCCAAGTCCTAGCATAAACCATTGTTGATTTCGATTAACAGGCGTTTTCAGGCAAATGCGCCTAATCAGGCTAAATATCCAAAATGCTCGTGACAGAACACCCATGATGGTGAAATGCCCAAACTTGGGGAGCGATGAGGGGCTCATGAGAGCATCACTTAGTCAGGGTTTCATTGAAATACACAGAGAAACCTTGCGCCCAGGAGCTACGAAACATGCCGTTATTTCCAGGTCGCGAGATTGCTTTTACTGTGAATTGGAAACTATGAGGCTACCAAGCAGTTGTGTTTTGAGATACTTGAACCAGGGCAGAAGCCGAGAGTGCTCTTCTGAAAGAAAGTACTTCCCTACGTTATCCAAGTCCTAGCATAAACCATTGTGGAGTTGGACTAACAGGTGTTTTCCGCCAAATTCGCCTAACTTCGGAAAACTTCCGAGAAGCTCTAAACAAAACACCCTTGTGGGTGGGATGACCAAACGTGGGGAGAAATGTGGGGATACTGAGAGAATCACTTAACCAGTGTTTCATTGAAATACACACAAAAACCTAGTGCCGAGAAGCAACGAAACATGCAATGATTCTCAGGTCACTAGAACGCTTTTTCTGTGAGTTTGAATCTATGGTGCTTATATGCAATTCAGCTGCGAGTTACTTGAACCAGGGCTTAAGAAATGTCTTCTCCCATGAAAGTAACTGCTTCCCTGAGGTTTCAAAGTCCTAGCGCAAACCATTGTTGATTTGGATTTAACAGGCGTTTTCAGGGAAATGCGCCTACTCAGCGTAAATATTTAACGGGCTCTAAGGAGAATGGCCGAGATGATGGGATGACCACACTTGGGGTACCATGAGGGCTCATGAGAGAATCATTTCACCAGACTTTCATTGAAATACACACTAAAACCTAGGGCCCAGAAGCGAAGAAACATGCAATGATTTCCAGGTCATTAGAACGCTTTTTCTGTGAGATGAATCTATGGAGCTCATATGCAATTCTGCTTTTAGTTACGTGAACCAGGGCTGAAGAAGTGTGTTCCCCCATGAAAGTAACCGTTCACCTGAGGTTTCAAAGTCCTCACATATAAACCATTGTTGATTTGGATTACAGGCGTTTTCAGGCAAATGCGCCTAATCAGGCTAAATATCCAAAATGCTCGTGACAGAACGCCCATGATGGTGGGATGACCAAACTTGGGGAGCGATGAGGGGCTCATGAGAGCATCACTTATTCAGAGTTTCATTGAAATACACAGAGAAACCTTGCGCCCAGGAGCTACGAAACATGCCGTTATTTCCAGGTCGCCTTGTTGCATCTTTCCCCAATGAGCCTGGACAAGAGCAAAGGGTGTCAAAGCACCTTCATTATCCCTTTGGCAGTGTCCCTCAGGTCAAGTGCACAGAGCTTAGCACCAAGGCTCAGTGCCAGGACTTCTTTGTGGAAGCACCTTCGGTCTCTCCTGGTCTGCTCTGGGCCCCAAAGTCCAGGATTCAGGCTGAGGAATCACCACTACTCAGTTCTCCCTCGGGGCCCTGGGAAAAACACAGGGAGGTCTACAGGGGATCCCAGGCCTCGAGCAACTCATTTTAGAAAGGCCAGATCTACACAAAAACCAGTACTACTTTTATACTGGGCCTCAACGGAGCACAACATTGAAGGCTTTTCCCAAGAAGGCCCAAGAACTACATTAGTGCCCCAAGGCGCTCATTCTAGGCCACTTCCCTTGCCCTTCGTGTGTGAAAAAAACGCCATTTCGCAAACAAAGGCCCAAAAGAGCGTGACTGGTTGGTATGTTGCCCTCTGAGGGACCCCGCTCTCCAATATACCTTTAATTTTTTGAAATATGGATTGTAAATTTCAAATACTTCTTCCTATTCAAGTGGGATCACAACATCTTGCAGGTTAGCCACAATAGCCTCACACTTGAGAACTTTTTACCTCAAACTACATCAAAACACCCCTTTCATTTCTAATTCAGAAACCACTCTGGGGCCGGAATGCACTCTAATTTCATTAGCACCTGGTCTTGGTGGAAACTTCATTCTCTACAAATCATGTCCATTCAGGTGGGGCTTCTTTCCTCTTGAAGGCTCTGTTGTACCCAGAGTATCTGAGGATAAATTCCTTGGATGAAGAGGACACCTCAGGAAACTTCTGACCCTAGAGCAGGTCTTTTCCAAGCAGCTAGTCACCCATCTATGTGATCAGTGACATGGCCATGCATCAAGTCCAGAAGGGATGCCAGCAACTATTGATTTCACATTTCATGAACTCAAGGGAGGCAACCAATTCTCACGAGTCACATGAGGAGGCCGAAGACTGTAAGCATCTACTGAATGTTGCGTGCATTATCACCTTCTTCTCCTTATCACCCATGGAAAGCATGACATTTCCCAGTGAAGTGACATATGCTTCCACTCCAAAACGAATCTCAAGGCACTAATGCATGCTTATATTTTAATGCACATTTCAGTCTTATACACCATATGTAGGACCACATATTTTACAGAAGAGTACGATTAGCCAGCAGGATTTATTTCCTGAATTATTTTGCTTGTCCTTCACACACATTTTTCCTTGGTTCTCACTCCTTCTCAATTGATTGTTTTAATTACAATCAACTGGCCCATGCCTCAGTGGCCTTTACAGGAGCACATTGAAAATAAAACTGATAGATAGATATGCAGAATAAAAAAATGAAAAACAAAAGAACAGTGCCAACTTGAAAGACCTACACATTTCTACCTATCTAGTCTCAACAATTGCATCGACTTGGCCTCCCTAATGATCTCGGTGAGACATTTGAAAGGATCTTGCCAGCAGCTCTACCAGAAAACGGTCTCCAAATGGAGTTTTGACTCTGGGTCACGTATGTTGTTCTTGGGCCTTGGACACAGATGCTGATGCGTCTTCTGCCACTTACAATGGTTCTGTTTGGTCTGTTCATACACTGACCCTGAATGGCTTAGAGCACTACCACATGATGACTTGAAACTAAGCCTTGTTGCATCTTTCCCCAATGAGCCTGGACAAGAGCAAAGGGTGTCAAAGCACCTTCATTATCCCTTTGACAGTGTCCCTCAGGTCAAGTGCACAGAGCTTAGCACCAAGGCTCAGTGCCAGGACTTCTTGTGAAGCACCTTCGGTCTCTCCTGGTCTGCTCTGGGCCCCAAAGTCCAGGATTCAGGCTGTGGAATCACCACTACTCAGTTCGCCCTCAAGGCCCTGGGAAAAGACAGAGGGTCTACAGGGCATCCCAGGCTTCTTGCAACTCATTTTAGAAAGGCAAGATCTACACAACAACCAGTACTACTTTTATACTGGGCCTCAACGCAGCACAACATTGAAGGCTTTTCCCAAGAAAGCCCAAGAACTACATTAGTGTCCCCCCCCAAGGCGCTCATTCTAGGCCGCTTCCTCCACCTTCCTATGTGAAAAAAACACCATTCGCAAGCAAAGGCCCCAAAAGAGCGTGACTTGGATTGTATGTTACCCTCTGAGGGACCCCGCTCTCAAAAATACCTTTGATTTTTTTGAAATATGGATTGTAAATTTCAAATACTTCTTCCTGTTCAAGTGGATCACAACATCTTGCAGGTTGGCCACAATTGCCTCCAACTTGAGAACTTTTTAACCTCAAACTACATCAAAGCACCCCTTTCATTTCTAATTCAGAAACCATTCTGGGGCCGGAATGCACTCTAATTTCATTAACACCTGGTCTTGGTGGAAACTTCATTCTCTACAAATCATGTCCATTCAGGTGGGGCTTCTTTCCTCTTGAAGGCTCTGTTGTACCCTAAGTATCTGAGAATAAATCCCTTGGATGAAGAGGACACCTCAGGGAACTTTTCGGACCCTAGAGCAGGTCCTTTTCCAAGCAGCTAGTCACCCATCTATGTGATCAGTGACCTGGCCATGCATCAAGTCCAGAAGGATGCAACAATTATTGATTTCACATTTCATGAACTCAAGGGAGGCAACAAATTCTCACGACTCACCTGAAAGGCCGAAGACTGTAAGTGTCTACTGACGGTTGCGTGCATTTTAAACCTACTTCTTTTTATCACCCATGAAAGCATGACATTACCCAGTGAAGTGACATATGCTTCCACCCAAAAAACGAATCTCAAGGCACTATGCATGCTTATACTATTATGCACATTTCAGACTTATACACCATAAGTGACCACGTATTTTACACAAGTGTATGATTCAGCCAGCAGATTTATTTCTTAATTATTTTGCTTGTCCTTCACACACATTTTTCCTTGGTTTCCACTCCTAGTCAATTGATTGTTTTAATTAACAATCAACTGGCCCAGTCCTGAGTGCCTTC
>JAKELJ010000020.1:128937-168962 GCA_025594165.1 Tamias sibiricus | reverse complement strand
AATGAGCGCCTTGGGTTACTAATGTAGTTCTTGGGCCTTCTTGGGAAAAGCCTTCAATGTTGTGCTCCATTGAGGCCCAGTATAAAAGTAGTACTGGTTGTTGTGTAGATCTGGCCTTTCTAAAATGAGTTGCAAGAGGCCTGGGATCCCCTGTAGACCTCCCTGTCTTTTCCCAGGGCCCCGAGGGAGAACTGAGTAGTGGTGAATCCTCAGCCTGAATCCTGGACTTTGGGGCCCAGAGCAGACCAGGAGAGACCGAAGGTGCTTCCAGAAGAAGTCCTGGCACTGAGCCTTGGTGCTAAGCTCTGTGCACTTGACCTGAGGGACACTGTCAAAGGGATAATGAAGGTGCTTTGACACCCTTTGCTCTTGTCCAGGCTCATTGGGGAAAGATGCAACAAGGCTTAGTTTGAAGTCATCATGTGGTAGTGCTCTAAACCATTCAGGGTCAGTGTAGAACAGACCAAACAGAACCATTGTAGGTGGCACAAGACCGCATCAGCATCTGTGTCCAAGCCCCAAGAACAACATACGTGACCCAGAGTCAAAACTCCATTTGGAGACCGGTTTTCTGGTAGAGCTGCTGGCAAGATCCTTTCAAAGGTCTCACCGGGATCATTAGGGAGGCCAAGTCGATGCAATTGTTGAGACCAGATAGGTAGAAATGTGTAGGTCTTTCAAGTTGGCACTGTTCTTTTGTTTTTCATTTTTTTATTCTGCATATCTATCTATCAGTTTTATTTTCAATATGCTCCTGTGAAGGCACTCAGGACTGGGCCAGTTGATTGTAATTAAAACAATCAATTGAGAAGGAGTGAGAACCAAGGAAAAATGTGTGTGAAGGACAAGCAAAATAATTAAGGAAATAAATCTGCTGGCAAATCATACACTTGTGTAAAATATGTGGTCACTTATGGTGTATAAGACTGAAATGTGCATAAAAGTATAAGCATGCATAGTGCCTTGAGATTCGTTTTGGGGTGGAAGCATATGTCACTTCACTGGGAAATGTCATGCTTTCATGGGTGATAAGGAGAAGAAGGTGAAAATGCACGCAACCGTCAGTAGACGCTTACAGTCTTCGGCCTCCTCAGGTGAGTCGTGAGAATTTGTTGCCTCCCTTGAGTTCATGAAATGTGAAATCCATAGTTGCTGTCATCCCTTCTGGACTTGATGCATGGCCAGGTCACTGATCACATAGATGGGTGACTAGCTGCTTGGAAAAGACCTGCTCTAGGGTCAGAAGTTTCCTGAGGTGTCCTCTTCATCCAAGGGATTTATCCTCAGATACTCAGGGTACAACAGAGCCTTCAAGAGGAAAGAAGCCCCACCTGAATGGACATGATTTGTAGAGAAGGAAGTTCCACCAAGACCAGGTGCTAATGAAATTAGAGTGCATTCCGGCCCCAGAGTGGTTTCTGAATGAGAAATGAAAGGGGTGCTTTGATGTAGTTTGAGGTAAAAAGTTCTCAAGTTGGAGGCAATTGTGGCCAACCTGCAAGATGTTGTGATCCCACTTGAACAGGAAGAAGTATTTGAAATTTACAATCCATATTTCAAAAAAATAAAGGTATCTTGGAGAGCGGGGTCACTCAGAGGGCAACATACCAGCCAGTCACGCTCTTTTGGGCCTTTGTTTGCGAATCGCGTTTTTTTCACACACGAAGGGCGGGGGAAGCAGCCTAGAATGAGCGCCTTGTGGCACTAATGTAGTTCTTGGGCCTTCTTGGGAAAAGCCTTCAATGTTGTGCTCGTTGAGGCCCAGTATAAAAGTAGTACTGGTTGTTGTGTAGATCTGGCCTTTCTAAAATGAGTTGCACGAGGCCTGGGATGCCCCTGTAGACCTCCCTGTCTTTTCCCAGGGCCCCGAGGGAGAACTGAGTAGTGGTGATTCCTCAGCCTGAATCCTGGACTTTGGGGCCCAGAGCAGACCAGGAGAGACCGACGGTGCTTCCACAAGAAGTCCTGGCACTGAGCCTTGGTGCTAAGCTCTGTGCACTTGACCTGAGGGACACTGTCAAAGGGATAATGAAGGTGCTTTGACACCCTTTGCTCTTGTCCAGGCTCATTGGGGAAAGATGCAACAAGGCTTAGTTTCAAGTCATCATGTGGTAGTGCTCTAAACCATTCAGGGTCAGTGTAGAACAGACCAAACAGAACCATTGTAGGTGGCACAAGACCGCATCAGCATCTGTGTCCAAGCCCCAAGAACAACATACGTGACCCAGAGTCAAAACTCCATTTGGAGACCGGTTTTCTGGTAGAGCTGCTGGCAAGATCCTTTCAAATGTCTCACCGGGATCATTAGGGAGGCCAAGTCGATGCAATTGTTGAGACCAGATAGGTAGAAATGTGTAGGTCTTTCAAGTTGGCACTGTTCTTTTGTTTTTCATTTTTTATTCTGCATATCTATCTATCAGTTTTATTTTCAATATGCTCCTGTGAAGGCACTCAGGACTGGGCCAGTTGATTGTAATTAAAACAATCAATTGAGAAGGAGTGAGAACCAAGGAAAAATGTGTGTGAAGGACAAGCAAAATAATTAAGGAAATAAATCTGCTGGCTAATCATACACTTGTGTAAAATATGTGGTCACTTATGGTGTATAAGACTGAAATGTGCATAAAAGTATAAGCATGCATAGTGCCTTGAGATTCGTTTTGGGGTGGAAGCATATGTCACTTCACTGGGAAATGTCATGCTTTCATGGGTGATAAGGAGAAGAAGGTGAAAATGCACGCAACCGTCAGTAGACGCTTACAGTCTTCGGCCTCCTCAGGTGAGTCGTGAGAATTTGTTGCCTCCCTTGAGTTCATGAAATGTGAAATCCATAGTTGCTGGAATCCCTTCTGGACTTGATGCATGGCCAGGTCACTGATCACATAGATGGGTGACTAGCTGCTTGGAAAAGACCTGCTCTAGGGTCAGAAGTTTCCTGAGGTGTCCTCTTCATCCAAGGGATTTATCCTCAGATACTCAGGGTACAACAGCGCCTTCAAGAGGAAAGAAGCCCCACCTGAATGGACATGATTTGTAGAGAAGGAAGTTCCACCAAGACCAGGTGCTAATGAAATTAGAGTGCATTCCGGCCCCAGAGTGGTTTCTGAATGAGAAATGAAAGGGGTGCTTTGATGTAGTTTGAGGTAAAAAGTTCTCAAGTTGGAGGCAATTGTGGCCAACCTGCAAGATGTTGTGATCCCACTTGAACAGGAAGAAGTATTTGAAATTTACAATCCATATTTCAAAAAAAAAATAAAGGTATCTTGGAGAGCGGGGTCACTCAGAGGGCAACATACCAGCCAGTCACGCTCTTTTGGGCCTTTGTTTTCGAATGGCGTTTTTTTCACACACGAAGGGCTGGGGAAGCGGCCTAGAATGAGCGCTTGGGGCACTAATGTAGTTCTTGGGCCTTCTTGGGAAAAGCCTTCAATGTTTGTGCTCCGTTGAGGCCCAGTATAAAAGTAGTACTGGTTGTTGTGTAGATCTGGCCTTTCTAAAATGAGTTGCACGAGGCCTGGGATGCCCTGTAGACCTCCCTGTCTTTTCCCAGGGCCCCGAGAGAGAACTGAGTAGTGGTGAATCCTCAGCCTGAATCCTGGACTTTGGGTCCCAGAGCAGACCAGGAGAGACCGAAGGTGCTTCCAGTAAGAGTCCTGGCACTGAGCCTTGGTGCTAAGCTCTGTGCACTTGACCGAGGGACACTGGGGATAACGAAGGTGCTTTGACACCCTTTGCTCTTGTCCAGGCTCATTGGGGAAAATGCAACAAGGCTCTGATTGAAGTTGCATCATGTCATGTGCTCCCATCATCGTGTAGAACAGACCAAACAGAACCATTGTGGTCACAAGACCCATCAGCATCTGTGTCCAAGCCCCAAGAACAACATTCTGACACGAGTCAAAACTTTTGGATATTTAGCCTGATTAGGCGCATTTGCCTTTCAAAGCCACCGGTAATCCAAAAGTCAACAATGGTTTATGCGAGACTTTGAAACCTCAGGTGAACGGTATGAGCTCCATAGATTCAAACTCACAGAAAAAGCGTTCTAATGACCTGGAAATCATTGCATGTTTCTTCGCTTCTGGGCACTAGGTTTTAGTGTGTATTTCAATGAAAGTCTGGTGAAATGATTCTCTCATGAGCCCCTCATGGTACCCCAAGTGTGGTCATCCCATCATCTCGGCCATTCTCCTTAGAGCCCTTTGGATATTTACGCTGAGTAGGCGCATTTGCCTGAAAACGCCTGTTAATCCAAATCAACAATGGTTTGTGCTAGGACTTTGAAACCTCAGGGAAGCAGTTACTTTCATGGGAGAAGACATTTCTTAAGCCCTGGTTCAAGTAACTCGCAGCTGAATTGCATATAAGCACCATAGATTCAAACTCACAGAAAAAGCGTTCTAGTGACCTGAGAATCATTGCATGTTTCGTTGCTTCTCGGCACTAGGTTTTTGTGTGTATTTCAATGAAACACTGGTTAAGTGATTCTCTCAGTATCCCCACATTTCTCCCCACGTTTGGTCATCCCACCCACAAGGGTGTTTTGTTTAGAGCTTCTCGGAAGTTTACCGTAGTTAGGCGAATTTGGCGGAAAACACCTGTTAGTCCAACTCCACAATGGTTTATGCTAGGACTTGGATAACGTAGAGAAGTACTTTCTTTCAGAAGAGCACACTCGGCTTCTGCCCTGGTTCAAGTATCTCAAAGCAGAACCGCTTGGTAGCTTCATAGTTTCCAATTCACAGTAAAAGCACTCTCGCGACCTGGAAATAACGGCATGTTTCGTAGCTCCTGGGCGCAAGGTTTCTCTGTGTATTTCAATGAAACTCTGAATAAGTGATGCTCTCATGAGCCCCTCATCGCTCCCCAACTTTGGTCATCCCACCATCATGGGCGTTCTGTCACGAGCATTTTGGATATTTAGCCTGATTAGGCGCATTTGCCTGAAAACGCCTGTTAATCCAAATCAACAATGGTTTATGCTAGGACTTGGAAAACGTAAGGAAGTACTTTCTTTCAGAAGAGCACACTCGGCTTCTGCCCTGGTTCAAGTATCTCAAAGCAGAACCGCTTGGTAGCTTCATAGATTCCAATTCACAGTAAAAGCACTCTCGCGACCTGGAAATAACGGCATGTTTCGTAGCTCCTGGGCGCAAGGTTTCTCTGTGTATTTCAATGAAACTCTGATTAAGTGTTGCTCTCATGAGCCCCTCATCGCTCCCCAAGTTTGGTCATCCCACCATCATGGGCGTTCTGTCATGAACATTTTGGATATTTAGCCTGATTAGGCGCATTTGCCTGAAAACGCCTGTAATCCAAATCAACAATGGTTTATGCGAGGACTTTGAAACCTCAGGTGAACGGTTACTTTTCATGGGGGAACACACTTCTTCAGCCCTGGTTCACGTAACTAAAAGCAGAATTGCATATGAGCTCCATAGATTCAAACTCACAGAAAAAGCGTTCTAATGACCTGGAAATCATTGCATGTTTCTTCGCTTCTGGGCACTAGGTTTTAGTGTGTATTTCAATGAAAGTCTGGTGAAATGATTCTCTCATGAGCCCCTCATGGTACCCCAAGTGTGGTCATCCCATCATCTCGGCCATTCTCCTTAGAGCCCTTTGGATATTTACGCTGAGTAGGCGCATTTGCCTGAAAACGCCTGTTAATCCAAATCAACAATGGTTTGTGCTAGGACTTTGAAACCTCAGGGAAGCAGTTACTTTCATGGGAGAAGACATTTCTTAAGCCCTGGTTCAAGTAACTCGCAGCTGAATTGCATATAAGCACCATAGATTCAAACTCACAGAAAAAGCGTTCTAGTGACCTGAGAATCATTGCATGTTTCGTTGCTTCTCGGCACTAGGTTTTTGTGTGTATTTCAATGAAACACTGGTTAAGTGATTCTCTCAGTATCCCCACATTTCTCCCCCACGTTTGGTCATCCCACCCACAAGGGTGTTTTGTTTAGAGCTTCTCGGAAGTTTACCGTAGTTAGGCGAATTTGGCGGAAAACACCTGTTAGTCCAACTCCACAATGGTTTATGCTAGGACTTGGATAACGTAGAGAAGTACTTTCTTTCAGAAGAGCACACTCGGCTTCTGCCCTGGTTCAAGTATCTCAAAGCAGAACCGCTTGGTAGCTTCATAGTTTCCAATTCACAGTAAAAGCACTCTCGCGACCTGGAAATAACGGCATGTTTCGTAGCTCCTGGGCGCAAGGTTTCTCTGTGTATTTCAATGAAACTCTGAAAAGTGATGCTCTCATGAGCCCCTCATCGCTCCCCAACTTTGGTCATCCCACCATCATGGGCGTTCTGTCACGAGCATTTTGATATTTAGCCTGATTAGGCGCATTTGCCTGAAAACGCCTGTTAATCCAAATCAACAATGGTTTATGCTAGGACTTGGAAAAAAACGTAAGGAAGTACTTTTTCAGAAGAGCACACTCGGCTTCTGCCCTGGTTCAAGTATCTCAAAGCAGAACCGCTTGGTAGCTTCATAGATTCCAATTCACAGTAAAAGCACTCTCGCGACCTGGAAATAACGGCATGTTTCGTAGCTCCTGGGCGCAAGGTTTCTCTGTGTATTTCAATGAAACTCTGATTAAGTGTTGCTCTCATGAGCCCCTCATCGCTCCCCAAGTTTGGTCATCCCACCATCATGGGCGTTCTGTCACGAACATTTTGGATATTTAGCCTGATTAGGCGCATTTGCCTGAAAACGCCTGTAATCCAAATCAACAATGGTTTATGCGAGGACTTTGAAACCTCAGGTGAACGGTTACTTTCATGGGGGAACACACTTCTTCAGCCCTGGTTCACGTAACTAAAAGCAGAATTGCATATGAGCTCCATAGATTCAAACTCACAGAAAAAGCGTTCTAATGACCTGGAAATCATTGCATGTTTCTTCGCTTCTGGGCACTAGGTTTTAGTGTGTATTTCAATGAAAGTCTGGTGAAATGATTCTCTCATGAGCCCCTCATGGTACCCCAAGTGTGGTCATCCCATCATCTCGGCCATTCTCCTTAGAGCCCTTTGGATATTTACGCTGAGTAGGCGCATTTGCCTGAAAACGCCTGTTAATCCAAATCAACAATGGTTTGTGCTAGGACTTTGAAACCTCAGGGAAGCAGTTACTTTCATGGGAGAAGACATTTCTTAAGCCCTGGTTCAAGTAACTCGCAGCTGAATTGCATATAAGCACCATAGATTCAAACTCACAGAAAAAGCGTTCTAGTGACCTGAGAATCATTGCATGTTTCGTTGCTTCTCGGCACTAGGTTTTTGTGTGTATTTCAATGAAACACTGGTTAAGTGATTCTCTCAGTATCCCCACATTTCTCCCCACGTTTGGTCATCCCACCCACAAGGGTGTTTTGTTTAGAGCTTCTCGGAAGTTTACCGTAGTTAGGCGAATTTGGCGGAAAAACACCTGTTAGTCCAACTCCACAATGGTTTATGCTAGGACTTGGAAAACGTAAGGAAGTACTTTCTTTCAGAAGAGCACACTCGGCTTCTGCCCTGGTTCAAGTATCTCAAAGCAGAACCGCTTGGTAGCTTCATAGATTCCAATTCACAGTAAAAGCACTCTCGCGACCTGGAAATAACGGCATGTTTCGTAGCTCCTGGGCGCAAGGTTTCTCTGTGTATTTCAATGAAACTCTGATTAAGTGTTGCTCTCATGAGCCCCTCATCGCTCCCCAAGTTTGGTCATCCCACCATCATGGGCGTTCTGTCACGAACATTTTGGATATTTAGCCTGATTAGGCGCATTTGCCTGAAAACGCCTGTAATCCAAATCAACAATGGTTTATGCGAGGACTTTGAAACCTCAGGTGAACGGTTACTTTCATGGGGGAACACACTTCTTCAGCCCTGGTTCACGTAACTAAAAGCAGAATTGCATATGAGCTCCATAGATTCAAACTCACAGAAAAAGCGTTCTAATGACCTGGAAATCATTGCATGTTTCTTCGCTTCTGGGCACTAGGTTTTAGTGTGTATTTCAATGAAAGTCTGGTGAAATGATTCTCTCATGAGCCCCTCATGGTACCCCAAGTGTGGTCATCCCATCATCTCGGCCATTCTCCTTAGAGCCCTTTGGATATTTACGCTGAGTAGGCGCATTTGCCTGAAAACGCCTGTTAATCCAAATCAACAATGGTTTGTGCTAGGACTTTGAAACCTCAGGGAAGCAGTTACTTTCATGGGAGAAGACATTTCTTAAGCCCTGGTTCAAGTAACTCGCAGCTGAATTGCATATAAGCACCATAGATTCAAACTCACAGAAAAAGCGTTCTAGTGACCTGAGAATCATTGCATGTTTCGTTGCTTCTCGGCACTAGGTTTTTGTGTGTATTTCAATGAAACACTGGTTAAGTGATTCTCTCAGTATCCCCACATTTCTCCCCACGTTTGGTCATCCCACCCACAAGGGTGTTTTGTTTAGAGCTTCTCGGAAGTTTACCGTAGTTAGGCGAATTTGGCGGAAAACACCTGTTAGTCCAACTCCACAATGGTTTATGCTAGGACTTGGAAAACGTAAGGAAGTACTTTCTTTCAGAAGAGCACACTCGGCTTCTGCCCTGGTTCAAGTATCTCAAAGCAGAACCGCTTGGTAGCTTCATAGATTCCAATTCACAGTAAAAGCACTCTCGCGACCTGGAAATAACGGCATGTTTCGTAGCTCCTGGGCGCAAGGTTTCTCTGTGTATTTCAATGAAACTCTGATTAAGTGTTGCTCTCATGAGCCCCTCATCGCTCCCCAAGTTTGGTCATCCCACCATCATGGGCGTTCTGTCACGAACATTTTGGATATTTAGCCTGATTAGGCGCATTTGCCTGAAAACGCCTGTAATCCAAATCAACAATGGTTTATGCGAGGACTTTGAAACCTCAGGTGAACGGTTACTTTCATGGGGGAACACACTTCTTCTTCAGCCCTGGTTCACGTAACTAAAAGCAGAATTGCATATGAGCTCCATAGATTCAAACTCACAGAAAAAGCGTTCTAATGACCTGGAAATCATTGCATGTTTCTTCGCTTCTGGGCACTAGGTTTTAGTGTGTATTTCAATGAAAGTCTGGTGAAATGATTCTCTCATGAGCCCCTCATGGTACCCCAAGTGTGGTCATCCCATCATCTCGGCCATTCTCCTTAGAGCCCTTTGGATATTTACGCTGAGTAGGCGCATTTGCCTGAAAACGCCTGTTAATCCAAATCAACAATGGTTTGTGCTAGGACTTTGAAACCTCAGGGAAGCAGTTACTTTCATGGGAGAAGACATTTCTTAAGCCCTGGTTCAAGTAACTCGCAGCTGAATTGCATATAAGCACCATAGATTCAAACTCACAGAAAAAGCGTTCTAGTGACCTGAGAATCATTGCATGTTTCGTTGCTTCTCGGCACTAGGTTTTTGTGTGTATTTCAATGAAACACTGGTTAAGTGATTCTCTCAGTATCCCCACATTTCTCCCCACGTTTGGTCATCCCACCCACAAGGGTGTTTTGTTTAGAGCTTCTCGGAAGTTTACCGTAGTTAGGCGAATTTGGCGGAAAACACCTGTTAGTCCAACTCCACAATGGTTTATGCTAGGACTTGGATAACGTAGAGAAGTACTTTCTTTCAGAAGAGCACACTCGGCTTCTGCCCTGGTTCAAGTATCTCAAAGCAGAACCGCTTGGTAGCTTCATAGTTTCCAATTCACAGTAAAAGCACTCTCGCGACCTGGAAATAACGGCATGTTTCGTAGCTCCTGGGCGCAAGGTTTCTCTGTGTATTTCAATGAAACTCTGAATAAGTGATGCTCTCATGAGCCCCTCATCGCTCCCCAACTTTGGTCATCCCACCATCATGGGCGTTCTGTCACGAGCATTTTGGATATTTAGCCTGATTAGGCGCATTTGCCTGAAAACGCCTGTTAATCCAAATCAACAATGGTTTATGCTAGGACTTGGAAAACGTAAGGAAGTACTTTCTTTCAGAAGAGCACACTCGGCTTCTGCCCTGGTTCAAGTATCTCAAAGCAGAACCGCTTGGTAGCTTCATAGATTCCAATTCACAGTAAAAGCACTCTCGCGACCTGGAAATAACGGCATGTTTCGTAGCTCCTGGGCGCAAGGTTTCTCTGTGTATTTCAATGAAACTCTGATTAAGTGTTGCTCTCATGAGCCCCTCATCGCTCCCCAAGTTTGGTCATCCCACCATCATGGGCGTTCTGTCATGAACATTTTGGATATTTAGCCTGATTAGGCGCATTTGCCTGAAAACGCCTGTAATCCAAATCAACAATGGTTTATGCGAGGACTTTGAAACCTCAGGTGAACGGTTACTTTCATGGGGGAACACACTTCTTCAGCCCTGGTTCACGTAACTAAAAGCAGAATTGCATATGAGCTCCATAGATTCAAACTCACAGAAAAAGCGTTCTAATGACCTGGAAATCATTGCATGTTTCTTCGCTTCTGGGCACTAGGTTTTAGTGTGTATTTCAATGAAAGTCTGGTGAAATGATTCTCTCATGAGCCCCTCATGGTACCCCAAGTGTGGTCATCCCATCATCTCGGCCATTCTCCTTAGAGCCCTTTGGATATTTACGCTGAGTAGGCGCATTTGCCTGAAAACGCCTGTTAATCCAAATCAACAATGGTTTGTGCTAGGACTTTGAAACCTCAGGGAAGCAGTTACTTTCATGGGAGAAGACATTTCTTAAGCCCTGGTTCAAGTAACTCGCAGCTGAATTGCATATAAGCACCATAGATTCAAACTCACAGAAAAAGCGTTCTAGTGACCTGAGAATCATTGCATGTTTCGTTGCTTCTCGGCACTAGGTTTTTGTGTGTATTTCAATGAAACACTGGTTAAGTGATTCTCTCAGTATCCCCACATTTCTCCCCACGTTTGGTCATCCCACCCACAAGGGTGTTTTGTTTAGAGCTTCTCGGAAGTTTACCGTAGTTAGGCGAATTTGGCGGAAAACACCTGTTAGTCCAACTCCACAATGGTTTATGCTAGGACTTGGAAAACGTAAGGAAGTACTTTCTTTCAGAAGAGCACACTCGGCTTCTGCCCTGGTTCAAGTATCTCAAAGCAGAACCGCTTGGTAGCTTCATAGATTCCAATTCACAGTAAAAGCACTCTCGCGACCTGGAAATAACGGCATGTTTCGTAGCTCCTGGGCGCAAGGTTTCTCTGTGTATTTCAATGAAACTCTGATTAAGTGTTGCTCTCATGTTCCCCTCATCGCTCCCCAAGTTTGGTCATCCCACCATCATGGGCGTTCTGTCACGAACATTTTGGATATTTAGCCTGATTAGGCGCATTTGCCTGAAAACGCCTGTAATCCAAATCAACAATGGTTTATGCAAGGACTTTGAAACCTCAGGTGAACGGTTACTTTCATGGGGGAACACACTTCTTCAGCCCTGGTTCACGTAACTAAAAGCAGAATTGCATATGAGCTCCATAGATTCAAACTCACAGAAAAAGCGTTCTAATGACCTGGAAATCATTGCATGTTTCTTCGCTTCTGGGCACTAGGTTTTAGTGTGTATTTCAATGAAAGTCTGGTGAAATGATTCTCTCATGAGCCCCTCATGGTACCCCAAGTGTGGTCATCCCATCATCTCGGCCATTCTCCTTAGAGCCCTTTGGATATTTACGCTGAGTAGGCGCATTTGCCTGAAAACGCCTGTTAATCCAAATCAACAATGGTTTGTGCTAGGACTTTGAAACCTCAGGGAAGCAGTTACTTTCATGGGAGAAGACATTTCTTAAGCCCTGGTTCAAGTAACTCGCAGCTGAATTGCATATAAGCACCATAGATTCAAACTCACAGAAAAAGCGTTCTAGTGACCTGAGAATCATTGCATGTTTCGTTGCTTCTCGGCACTAGGTTTTTGTGTGTATTTCAATGAAACACTGGTTAAGTGATTCTCTCAGTATCCCCACATTTCTCCCCACGTTTGGTCATCCCACCCACAAGGGTGTTTTGTTTAGAGCTTCTCGGAGAAGTTTACCGTAGTTAGGCGAATTTGGCGGAAAACACACTGTTAGTCCAACTCCACAATGGTTTATGCTAGGACTTGGAAAACGTAAGGAAGTACTTTCTTTCAGAAGAGCACACTCGGCTTCTGCCCTGGTTCAAGTATCTCAAAGCAGAACCGCTTGGTAGCTTCATAGATTCCAATTCACAGTAAAAGCACTCTCGCGACCTGGAAATAACGGCATGTTTCGTAGCTCCTGGGCGCAAGGTTTCTCTGTGTATTTCAATGAAACTCTGATTAAGTGTTGCTCTCATGAGCCCCTCATCGCTCCCCAAGTTTGGTCATCCCACCATCATGGGCGTTCTGTCACGAACATTTTGGATATTTAGCCTGATTAGGCGCATTTGCCTGAAAACGCCTGTAATCCAAATCAACAATGGTTTATGCGAGAGGACTTTGAAACCTCAGGTGAACGGTTACTTTCATGGGGGAACACACTTCTTCAGCCCTGGTTCACGTAACTAAAAGCAGAATTGCATATGAGCTCCATAGATTCAAACTCACAGAAAAAGCGTTCTAATGACCTGGAAATCATTGCATGTTTCTTCGCTTCTGGGCACTAGGTTTTAGTGTGTATTTCAATGAAAGTCTGGTGAAATGATTCTCTCATGAGCCCCTCATGGTACCCCAAGTGTGGTCATCCCATCATCTCGGCCATTCTCCTTAGAGCCCTTTGGATATTTACGCTGAGTAGGCGCATTTGCCTGAAAACGCCTGTTAATCCAAATCAACAATGGTTTGTGCTAGGACTTTGAAACCTCAGGGAAGCAGTTACTTTCATGGGAGAAGACATTTCTTAAGCCCTGGTTCAAGTAACTCGCAGCTGAATTGCATATAAGCACCATAGATTCAAACTCACAGAAAAAGCGTTCTAGTGACCTGAGAATCATTGCATGTTTCGTTGCTTCTCGGCACTAGGTTTTTGTGTGTATTTCAATGAAACACTGGTTAAGTGATTCTCTCAGTATCCCCACATTTCTCCCCACGTTTGGTCATCCCACCCACAAGGGTGTTTTGTTTAGAGCTTCTCGGAAGTTTACCGTAGTTAGGCGAATTTGGCGGAAAACACCTGTTAGTCCAACTCCACAATGGTTTATGCTAGGACTTGGAAAACGTAAGGAAGTACTTTCTTTCAGAAGAGCACACTCGGCTTCTGCCCTGGTTCAAGTATCTCAAAGCAGAACCGCTTGGTAGCTTCATAGATTCCAATTCACAGTAAAAGCACTCTCGCGACCTGGAAATAACGGCATGTTCCTAGCTCCTGGGCGCAAGGTTTCTCTGTGTATTTCAATGAAACTCTGATTAAGTGTTGCTCTCATGTTCCCCTCATCGCTCCCCAAGTTTGGTCATCCCACCATCATGGGCGTTCTGTCACGAACATTTTGGATATTTATTTAGCCTGATTAGGCGCATTTGCCTGAAAACGCCTGTAATCCAAATCAACAATGGTTTATGCGAGGACTTTGAAACCTCAGGTGAACGGTTACTTTCATGGGGGAACACACTTCTTCAGCCCTGGTTCACGTAACTAAAAGCAGAATTGCATATGAGCTCCATAGATTCAAACTCACAGAAAAAGCGTTCTAATGACCTGGAAATCATTGCATGTTTCTTCGCTTCTGGGCACTAGGTTTTAGTGTGTATTTCAATGAAAGTCTGGTGAAATGATTCTCTCATGAGCCCCTCATGGTACCCCAAGTGTGGTCATCCCATCATCTCGGCCATTCTCCTTAGAGCCCTTTGGATATTTACGCTGAGTAGGCGCATTTGCCTGAAAACGCCTGTTAATCCAAATCAACAATGGTTTGTGCTAGGACTTTGAAACCTCAGGGAAGCAGTTACTTTCATGGGAGAAGACATTTCTTAAGCCCTGGTTCAAGTAACTCGCAGCTGAATTGCATATAAGCACCATAGATTCAAACTCACAGAAAAAGCGTTCTAGTGACCTGAGAATCATTGCATGTTTCGTTGCTTCTCGGCACTAGGTTTTTGTGTGTATTTCAATGAAACACTGGTTAAGTGATTCTCTCAGTATCCCCACATTTCTCCCCACGTTTGGTCATCCCACCCACAAGGGTGTTTTGTTTAGAGCTTCTCGGAAGTTTACCGTAGTTAGGCGAATTTGGCGGAAAACACCTGTTAGTCCAACTCCACAATGGTTTATGCTAGGACTTGGAAAACGTAAGGCCAGAAAAACGTACTTTCTTTCAGAAGAGCACACTCGGCTTCTGCCCTGGTTCAAGTATCTCAAAGCAGAACCGCTTGGTAGCTTCATAGATTCCAATTCACAGTAAAAGCACTCTCGCGACCTGGAAATAACGGCATGTTTCGTAGCTCCTGGGCGCAAGGTTTCTCTGTGTATTTCAATGAAACTCTGATTAAGTGTTGCTCTCATGAGCCCCTCATCGCTCCCCAAGTTTGGTCATCCCACCATCATGGGCGTTCTGTCACGAACATTTTGGATATTTAGCCTGATTAGGCGCATTTGCCTGAAAACGCCTGTAATCCAAATCAACAATGGTTTATGCGAGGACTTTGAAACCTCAGGTGAACGGTTACTTTCATGGGGGAACACACTTCTTCAGCCCTGGTTCACGTAACTAAAAGCAGAATTGCATATGAGCTCCATAGATTCAAACTCACAGAAAAAGCGTTCTAATGACCTGGAAATCATTGCATGTTTCTTCGCTTCTGGGCACTAGGTTTTAGTGTGTATTTCAATGAAAGTCTGGTGAAATGATTCTCTCATGAGCCCCTCATGGTACCCCAAGTGTGGTCATCCCATCATCTCGGCCATTCTCCTTAGAGCCCTTTGGATATTTACGCTGAGTAGGCGCATTTGCCTGAAAACGCCTGTTAATCCAAATCAACAATGGTTTGTGCTAGGACTTTGAAACCTCAGGGAAGCAGTTACTTTCATGGGAGAAGACATTTCTTAAGCCCTGGTTCAAGTAACTCGCAGCTGAATTGCATATAAGCACCATAGATTCAAACTCACAGAAAAAGCGTTCTAGTGACCTGAGAATCATTGCATGTTTCGTTGCTTCTCGGCACTAGGTTTTTGTGTGTATTTCAATGAAACACTGGTTAAGTGATTCTCTCAGTATCCCCACATTTCTCCCCACGTTTGGTCATCCCACCCACAAGGGTGTTTTGTTTAGAGCTTCTCAGAAGTTTACCGTAGTTAGGCGAATTTGGCGGAAAACACCTGTTAGTCCAACTCCACAATGGTTTATGCTAGGACTTGGAAAACGTAAGGAAGTACTTTCTTTCAGAAGAGCACACTCGGCTTCTGCCCTGGTTCAAGTATCTCAAAGCAGAACCGCTTGGTAGCTTCATAGATTCCAATTCACAGTAAAAGCACTCTCGCGACCTGGAAATAACGGCATGTTTCGTAGCCCCTGGGCGCAAGGTTTCTCTGTGTATTTCAATGAAACTCTGATTAAGTGTTGCTCTCATGAGCCCCTCATCGCTCCCCAAGTTTGGTCATCCCACCATCATGGGCGTTCTGTCACGAACATTTTGGATATTTAGCCTGATTAGGCGCATTTGCCTGAAAACGCCTGTAATCCAAATCAACAATGGTTTATGCGAGGACTTTGAAACCTCAGGTGAACGGTTACTTTCATGGGGGAACACACTTCTTCAGCCCTGGTTCACGTAACTAAAAGCAGAATTGCATATGAGCTCCATAGATTCAAACTCACAGAAAAAGCGTTCTAATGACCTGGAAATCATTGCATGTTTCTTCGCTTCTGGGCACTAGGTTTTAGTGTGTATTTCAATGAAAGTCTGGTGAAATGATTCTCTCATGAGCCCCTCATGGTACCCCAAGTGTGGTCATCCCATCATCTCGGCCATTCTCCTTAGAGCCCTTTGGATATTTACGCTGAGTAGGGCGCATTTGCCTGAAAACGCCTGTTAATCCAAATCAACAATGGTTTGTGCTAGGACTTTGAAACCTCAGGGAAGCAGTTACTTTCATGGGAGAAGACATTTCTTAAGCCCTGGTTCAAGTAACTCGCAGCTGAATTGCATATAAGCACCATAGATTCAAACTCACAGAAAAAGCGTTCTAGTGACCTGAGAATCATTGCATGTTTCGTTGCTTCTCGGCACTAGGTTTTTGTGTGTATTTCAATGAAACACTGGTTAAGTGATTCTCTCAGTATCCCCACATTTCTCCCCACGTTTGGTCATCCCACCCACAAGGGTGTTTTGTTTAGAGCTTCTCGAAGTTTACCGTAGTTAGGCGAATTTGGCGGAAAACACCTGTTAGTCCAACTCCACAATGGTTTATGCTAGGACTTGGAAAACGTAAGGAAGTACTTTCTTTCAGAAGAGCACACTCGGCTTCTGCCCTGGTTCAAGTATCTCAAAGCAGAACCGCTTGGTAGCTTCATAGATTCCAATTCACAGTAAAAGCACTCTCGCGACCTGGAAATAACGGCATGTCTCGTAGCTCCTGGGCGCAAGGTTTCTCTGTGTATTTCAATGAAACTCTGATTAAGTGTTGCTCTCATGAGCCCCTCATCGCTCCCCAAGTTTGGTCATCCCACCATCATGGGCGTTCTGTCACGAACATTTTGGATATTTAGCCTGATTAGGCGCATTTGCCTGAAAACGCCTGTAATCCAAATCAACAATGGTTTATGCAAGGACTTTGAAACCTCAGGTGAACGGTTACTTTCATGGGGGAACACACTTCTTCAGCCCTGGTTCACGTAACTAAAAGCAGAATTGCATATGAGCTCCATAGATTCAAACTCACAGAAAAAGCGTTCTAATGACCTGGAAATCATTGCATGTTTCTTCGCTTCTGGGCACTAGGTTTTAGTGTGTATTTCAATGAAAGTCTGGTGAAATGATTCTCTCATGAGCCCCTCATGGTACCCCAAGTGTGGTCATCCCATCATCTCGGCCATTCTCCTTAGAGCCCTTTGGATATTTACGCTGAGTAGGCGCATTTGCCTGAAAACGCCTGTTAATCCAAATCAACAATGGTTTGTGCTAGGACTTTGAAACCTCAGGGAAGCAGTTACTTTCATGGGAGAAGACATTTCTTAAGCCCTGGTTCAAGTAACTCGCAGCTGAATTGCATATAAGCACCATAGATTCAAACTCACAGAAAAAGCGTTCTAGTGACCTGAGAATCATTGCATGTTTCGTTGCTTCTCGGCACTAGGTTTTTGTGTGTATTTCAATGAAACACTGGTTAAGTGATTCTCTCAGTATCCCCACATTTCTCCCCACGTTTGGTCATCCCACCCACAAGGGTGTTTTGTTTAGAGCTTCTCAGGAAGTTTACCGTAGTTAGGCGAATTTGGCGGAAAACACCTGTTAGTCCAACTCCACAATGGTTTATGCTAGGACTTGGAAAACGTAAGGAAGTACTTTTCTTTCAGAAGAGCACACTCGGCTTCTGCCCTGGTTCAAGTATCTCAAAGCAGAACCGCTTGGTAGCTTCATAGATTCCAATTCACAGTAAAAGCACTCTCGCGACCTGGAAATAACGGCATGTTTCGTAGCTCCTGGGCGCAAGGTTTCTCTGTGTATTTCAATGAAACTCTGATTAAGTGTTGCTCTCATGAGCCCCTCATCTCTCCCCAAGTTTGGTCATCCCACCATCATGGGCGTTCTGTCACGAACATTTTGGATATTTAGCCTGATTAGGCGCATTTGCCTGAAAACGCCTGTAATCCAAATCAACAATGGTTTATGCAGGACTTTGAAACCTCAGGTGAACGGTTACTTTCATGGGGGAACACACTTCTTCAGCCCTGGTTCACGTAACTAAAAGCAGAATTGCATATGAGCTCCATAGATTCAAACTCACAGAAAAAGCGTTCTAATGACCTGGAAATCATTGCATGTTTCTTCGCTTCTGGGCACTAGGTTTTAGTGTGTATTTCAATGAAAGTCTGGTGAAATGATTCTCTCATGAGCCCCTCATGGTACCCCAAGTGTGGTCATCCCATCATCTCGGCCATTCTCCTTAGAGCCCTTTGGATATTTACGCTGAGTAGGCGCATTTGCCTGAAAACGCCTGTTAATCCAAATCAACAATGGTTTGTGCTAGGACTTTGAAACCTCAGGGAAGCAGTTACTTTCATGGGAGAAGACATTTCTTAAGCCCTGGTTCAAGTAACTCGCAGCTGAATTGCATATAAGCACCATAGATTCAAACTCACAGAAAAAGCGTTCTAGTGACCTGAGAATCATTGCATGTTTCGTTGCTTCTCGGCACTAGGTTTTTGTGTGTATTTCAATGAAACACTGGTTAAGTGATTCTCTCAGTATCCCCACATTTCTCCCCACGTTTGGTCATCCCACCCACAAGGGTGTTTTGTTTAGAGCTTCTCGAAGTTTACCGTAGTTAGGCGAATTTGGCGGAAAAACACCTGTTAGTCCAACTCCACAATGGTTTATGCTAGGACTTGGAAAACGTAAGGAAGTACTTTCTTTCAGAAGAGCACACTCGGCTTCTGCCCTGGTTCAAGTATCTCAAAGCAGAACCGCTTGGTAGCTTCATAGATTCCAATTCACAGTAAAAGCACTCTCGCGACCTGGAAATAACGGCATGTTTCGTAGCTCCTGGGCGCAAGGTTTCTCTGTGTATTTCAATGAAACTCTGATTAAGTGTTGCTCTCATGAGCCCCTCATCGCTCCCCAAGTTTGGTCATCCCACCATCATGGGCGTTCTGTCACGAACATTTTGGATATTTAGCCTGATTAGGCGCATTTGCCTGAAAACGCCTGTAATCCAAATCAACAATGGTTTATGCAAGGACTTTGAAACCTCAGGTGAACGGTTACTTTCATGGGGGAACACACTTCTTCAGCCCTGGTTCACGTAACTAAAAGCAGAATTGCATATGAGCTCCATAGATTCAAACTCACAGAAAAAGCGTTCTAATGACCTGGAAATCATTGCATGTTTCTTCGCTTCTGGGCACTAGGTTTTAGTGTGTATTTCAATGAAAGTCTGGTGAAATGATTCTCTCATGAGCCCCTCATGGTACCCCAAGTGTGGTCATCCCATCATCTCGGCCATTCTCCTTAGAGCCCTTTGGATATTTACGCTGAGTAGGCGCATTTGCCTGAAAACGCCTGTTAATCCAAATCAACAATGGTTTGTGCTAGGACTTTGAAACCTCAGGGAAGCAGTTACTTTCATGGGAGAAGACATTTCTTAAGCCCTGGTTCAAGTAACTCGCAGCTGAATTGCATATAAGCACCATAGATTCAAACTCACAGAAAAAGCGTTCTAGTGACCTGAGAATCATTGCATGTTTCGTTGCTTCTCGGCACTAGGTTTTTGTGTGTATTTCAATGAAACACTGGTTAAGTGATTCTCTCAGTATCCCCACATTTCTCCCCACGTTTGGTCACCCCACCCACAAGGGTGTTTTGTTTAGAGCTTCTCGGAAGTTTACCGTAGTTAGGCGAATTTGGCGGAAAACACCTGTTAGTCCAACTCCACAATGGTTTATGCTAGGACTTGGAAAACGTAGGAAGTACTTTCTTTCAGAAGAGCACACTCGGCTTCTGCCCTGGTTCAAGTATCTCAAAGCAGAACCGCTTGGTAGCTTCATAGATTCCAATTCACAGTAAAAGCACTCTCGCGACCTGGAAATAACGGCATGTTTCCTAGCTCCTGGGCGCAAGGTTTCTCTGTGTATTTCAATGAAACTCTGATTAAGTGTTGCTCTCATGTGTCCCCTCATCTCTCCCCAAGTTTGGTCATCCCACCATCATGGGCGTTCTGTCACGAACATTTTGGATATTTAGCCTGATTAGGCGCATTTGCCTGAAAACGCCTGTAATCCAAATCAACAATGGTTTATGCGAGGACTTTGAAACCTCAGGTGAACGGTTACTTTCATGGGGGAACACACTTCTTCAGCCCTGGTTCACGTAACTAAAAGCAGAATTGCATATGAGCTCCATAGATTCAAACTCACAGAAAAAGCGTTCTAATGACCTGGAAATCATTGCATGTTTCTTCGCTTCTGGGCACTAGGTTTTAGTGTGTATTTCAATGAAAGTCTGGTGAAATGATTCTCTCATGAGCCCCTCATGGTACCCCAAGTGTGGTCATCCCATCATCTCGGCCATTCTCCTTAGAGCCCTTTGGATATTTACGCTGAGTAGGCGCATTTGCCTGAAAACGCCTGTTAATCCAAATCAACAATGGTTTGTGCTAGGACTTTGAAACCTCAGGGAAGCAGTTACTTTCATGGGAGAAGACATTTCTTAAGCCCTGGTTCAAGTAACTCGCAGCTGAATTGCATATAAGCACCATAGATTCAAACTCACAGAAAAAGCGTTCTAGTGACCTGAGAATCATTGCATGTTTCGTTGCTTCTCGGCACTAGGTTTTTGTGTGTGTATTTCAATGAAACACTGGTTAAGTGATTCTCTCAGTATCCCCACATTTCTCCCCACGTTTGGTCATCCCACCCACAAGGGTGTTTTGTTTAGAGCTTCTCGGAAGTTTACCGTAGTTAGGCGAATTTGGCGGAAAACACCTGTTAGTCCAACTCCACAATGGTTTATGCTAGGACTTGGAAAACGTAAGGAAGTACTTTCTTTCAGAAGAGCACACTCGGCTTCTGCCCTGGTTCAAGTATCTCAAAGCAGAACCGCTTGGTAGCTTCATAGATTCCAATTCACAGTAAAAGCACTCTCGCGACCTGGAAATAACGGCATGTCTCGTAGCTCCTGGGCGCAAGGTTTCTCTGTGTATTTCAATGAAACTCTGATTAAGTGTTGCTCTCATGCAGCCCCTCATCTCTCCCCAAGTTTGGTCATCCCACCATCATGGGCGTTCTGTCACGAACATTTTGGATATTTAGCCTGATTAGGCGCATTTGCCTGAAAACGCCTGTAATCCAAATCAACAATGGTTTATGCGAGGACTTTGAAACCTCAGGTGAACGGTTACTTTCATGGGGGAACACACTTCTTCAGCCCTGGTTCACGTAACTAAAAGCAGAATTGCATATGAGCTCCATAGATTCAAACTCACAGAAAAAGCGTTCTAATGACCTGGAAATCATTGCATGTTTCTTCGCTTCTGGGCACTAGGTTTTAGTGTGTATTTCAATGAAAGTCTGGTGAAATGATTCTCTCATGAGCCCCTCATGGTACCCCAAGTGTGGTCATCCCATCATCTCGGCCATTCTCCTTAGAGCCCTTTGGATATTTACGCTGAGTAGGCGCATTTGCCTGAAAACGCCTGTTAATCCAAATCAACAATGGTTTGTGCTAGGACTTTGAAACCTCAGGGAAGCAGTTACTTTCATGGGAGAAGACATTTCTTAAGCCCTGGTTCAAGTAACTCGCAGCTGAATTGCATATAAGCACCATAGATTCAAACTCACAGAAAAAGCGTTCTAGTGACCTGAGAATCATTGCATGTTTCGTTGCTTCTCGGCACTAGGTTTTTGTGTGTATTTCAATGAAACACTGGTTAAGTGATTCTCTCAGTATCCCCACATTTCTCCCCCCACGTTTGGTCATCCCACCCACAAGGGTGTTTTGTTTAGAGCTTCTCAGAAGTTTACCGTAGTTAGGCGAATTTGGCGGAAAACACCTGTTAGTCCAACTCCACAATGGTTTATGCTAGGACTTGGAAAACGTAAGGAAGTACTTTCTTTCAGAAGAGCACACTCGGCTTCTGCCCTGGTTCAAGTATCTCAAAGCAGAACCGCTTGGTAGCTTCATAGATTCCAATTCACAGTAAAAGCACTCTCGCGACCTGGAAATAACGGCATGTTTCGTAGCTCCTGGGCGCAAGGTTTCTCTGTGTATTTCAATGAAACTCTGATTAAGTGTTGCTCTCATGAGCCCCTCATCGCTCCCCAAGTTTGGTCATCCCACCATCATGGGCGTTCTGTCACGAACATTTTGGATATTTAGCCTGATTAGGCGCATTTGCCTGAAAACGCCTGTAATCCAAATCAACAATGGTTTATGCGAGGACTTTGAAACCTCAGGTGAACGGTTACTTTCATGGGGGAACACACTTCTTCAGCCCTGGTTCACGTAACTAAAAGCAGAATTGCATATGAGCTCCATAGATTCAAACTCACAGAAAAAGCGTTCTAATGACCTGGAAATCATTGCATGTTTCTTCGCTTCTGGGCACTAGGTTTTAGTGTGTATTTCAATGAAAGTCTGGTGAAATGATTCTCTCATGAGCCCCTCATGGTACCCCAAGTGTGGTCATCCCATCATCTCGGCCATTCTCCTTAGAGCCCTTTGGATATTTACGCTGAGTAGGCGCATTTGCCTGAAAACGCCTGTTAATCCAAATCAACAATGGTTTGTGCTAGGACTTTGAAACCTCAGGGAAGCAGTTACTTTCATGGGAGAAGACATTTCTTAAGCCCTGGTTCAAGTAACTCGCAGCTGAATTGCATATAAGCACCATAGATTCAAACTCACAGAAAAAGCGTTCTAGTGACCTGAGAATCATTGCATGTTTCGTTGCTTCTCGGCACTAGGTTTTTGTGTGTATTTCAATGAAACACTGGTTAAGTGATTCTCTCAGTATCCCCACATTTCTCCCCACGTTTGGTCATCCCACCCACAAGGGTGTTTTGTTTAGAGCTTCTCGGAAGTTTACCGTAGTTAGGCGAATTTGGCGGAAAACACCTGTTAGTCCAACTCCACAATGGTTTATGCTAGGACTTGGAAAACGTAAGGAAGTACTTTCTTTCAGAAGAGCACACTCGGCTTCTGCCCTGGTTCAAGTATCTCAAAGCAGAACCGCTTGGTAGCTTCATAGATTCCAATTCACAGTAAAAGCACTCTCGCGACCTGGAAATAACGGCATGTTTCGTAGCTCCTGGGCGCAAGGTTTCTCTGTGTATTTCAATGAAACTCTGATTAAGTGTTGCTCTCATGAGCCCCTCATCGCTCCCCAAGTTTGGTCATCCCACCATCATGGGCGTTCTGTCACGAACATTTTGGATATTTAGCCTGATTAGGCGCATTTGCCTGAAAACGCCTGTAATCCAAATCAACAATGGTTTATGCGAGGACTTTGAAACCTCAGGTGAACGGTTACTTTCATGGGGGAACACACTTCTTCAGCCCTGGTTCACGTAACTAAAAGCAGAATTGCATATGAGCTCCATAGATTCAAACTCACAGAAAAAGCGTTCTAATGACCTGGAAATCATTGCATGTTTCTTCGCTTCTGGGCACTAGGTTTTAGTGTGTATTTCAATGAAAGTCTGGTGAAATGATTCTCTCATGAGCCCCTCATGGTACCCCAAGTGTGGTCATCCCATCATCTCGGCCATTCTCCTTAGAGCCCTTTGGATATTTACGCTGAGTAGGCGCATTTGCCTGAAAACGCCTGTTAATCCAAATCAACAATGGTTTGTGCTAGGACTTTGAAACCTCAGGGAAGCAGTTACTTTCATGGGAGAAGACATTTCTTAAGCCCTGGTTCAAGTAACTCGCAGCTGAATTGCATATAAGCACCATAGATTCAAACTCACAGAAAAAGCGTTCTAGTGACCTGAGAATCATTGCATGTTTCGTTGCTTCTCGGCACTAGGTTTTTGTGTGTATTTCAATGAAACACTGGTTAAGTGATTCTCTCAGTATCCCCACATTTCTCCCCACGTTTGGTCATCCCACCCACAAGGGTGTTTTGTTTAGAGCTTCTCAAAGTTTACCGTAGTTAGGCGAATTTGGCGGAAAACACCTGTTAGTCCAACTCCACAATGGTTTATGCTAGGACTTGGAAAACGTAAGGAAGTACTTTCTTTCAGAAGAGCACACTCGGCTTCTGCCCTGGTTCAAGTATCTCAAAGCAGAACCGCTTGGTAGCTTCATAGATTCCAATTCACAGTAAAAGCACTCTCGCGACCTGGAAATAACGGCATGTTTCGTAGCTCCTGGGCGCAAGGTTTCTCTGTGTATTTCAATGAAACTCTGATTAAGTGTTGCTCTCATGAGCCCCTCATCGCTCCCCAAGTTTGGTCATCCCACCATCATGGGCGTTCTGTCACGAACATTTTGGATATTTAGCCTGATTAGGCGCATTTGCCTGAAAACGCCTGTAATCCAAATCAACAATGGTTTATGCGAGGACTTTGAAACCTCAGGTGAACGGTTACTTTCATGGGGGAACACACTTCTTCAGCCCTGGTTCACGTAACTAAAAGCAGAATTGCATATGAGCTCCATAGATTCAAACTCACAGAAAAAGCGTTCTAATGACCTGGAAATCATTGCATGTTTCTTCGCTTCTGGGCACTAGGTTTTAGTGTGTATTTCAATGAAAGTCTGGTGAAATGATTCTCTCATGAGCCCCTCATGGTACCCCAAGTGTGGTCATCCCATCATCTCGGCCATTCTCCTTAGAGCCCTTTGGATATTTACGCTGAGTAGGCGCATTTGCCTGAAAACGCCTGTTAATCCAAATCAACAATGGTTTGTGCTAGGACTTTGAAACCTCAGGGAAGCAGTTACTTTCATGGGAGAAGACATTTCTTAAGCCCTGGTTCAAGTAACTCGCAGCTGAATTGCATATAAGCACCATAGATTCAAACTCACAGAAAAAGCGTTCTAGTGACCTGAGAATCATTGCATGTTTCGTTGCTTCTCGGCACTAGGTTTTTGTGTGTATTTCAATGAAACACTGGTTAAGTGATTCTCTCAGTATCCCCACATTTCTCCCCACGTTTGGTCATCCCACCCACAAGGGTGTTTTGTTTAGAGCTTCTCGGAAGTTTACCGTAGTTAGGCGAATTTGGCGGAAAACACCTGTTAGTCCAACTCCACAATGGTTTATGCTAGGACTTGGATAACGTAGAGAAGTACTTTCTTTCAGAAGAGCACACTCGGCTTCTGCCCTGGTTCAAGTATCTCAAAAGAACCGCTTGGTAGCTTCATAGTTTCCAATTCACAGTAAAAGCACTCTCGCGACCTGGAAATAACGGCATGTTTCGTAGCTCCTGGGCGCAAGGTTTCTCTGTGTATTTCAATGAAACTCTGAATAAGTGATGCTCTCATGAGCCCCTCATCGCTCATCCCCCCAACTTTGGTCATCCCACCATCATGGGCGTTCTGTCACGAGCATTTTGGATATTTAGCCTGATTAGGCGCATTTGCCTGAAAACGCCTGTTAATCCAAAAATCAACAATGGTTTATGCTAGGACTTGGAAAACGTAAGGAAGTACTTTCTTTCAGAAGAGCACACTCGGCTTCTGCCCTGGTTCAAGTATCTCAAAGCAGAACCGCTTGGTAGCTTCATAGATTCCAATTCACAGTAAAAGCACTCTCGCGACCTGGAAATAACGGCATGTTTCGTAGCTCCTGGGCGCAAGGTTTCTCTGTGTATTTCAATGAAACTCTGATTAAGTGTTGCTCTCATGAGCCCCTCATCGCTCCCCAAGTTTGGTCATCCCACCATCATGGGCGTTCTGTCATGAACATTTTGGATATTTAGCCTGATTAGGCGCATTTGCCTGAAAACGCCTGTAATCCAAATCAACAATGGTTTATGCGAGGACTTTGAAACCTCAGGTGAACGGTTACTTTCATGGGGGAACACACTTCTTCAGCCCTGGTTCACGTAACTAAAAGCAGAATTGCATATGAGCTCCATAGATTCAAACTCACAGAAAAAGCGTTCTAATGACCTGGAAATCATTGCATGTTTCTTCGCTTCTGGGCACTAGGTTTTAGTGTGTATTTCAATGAAAGTCTGGTGAAATGATTCTCTCATGAGCCCCTCATGGTACCCCAAGTGTGGTCATCCCATCATCTCGGCCATTCTCCTTAGAGCCCTTTGGATATTTACGCTGAGTAGGCGCATTTGCCTGAAAACGCCTGTTAATCCAAATCAACAATGGTTTGTGCTAGGACTTTGAAACCTCAGGGAAGCAGTTACTTTCATGGGAGAAGACATTTCTTAAGCCCTGGTTCAAGTAACTCGCAGCTGAATTGCATATAAGCACCATAGATTCAAACTCACAGAAAAAGCGTTCTAGTGACCTGAGAATCATTGCATGTTTCGTTGCTTCTCGGCACTAGGTTTTTGTGTGTATTTTTCAATGAAACACTGGTTAAGTGATTCTCTCAGTATCCCCACATTTCTCCCCACGTTTGGTCATCCCACCCACAAGGGTGTTTTGTTTAGAGCTTCTCAGAAGTTTACCGTAGTTAGGCGAATTTGGCGGAAAACACCTGTTAGTCCAACTCCACAATGGTTTATGCTAGGACTTGGAAAACGTAAGGAAGTACTTTCTTTCAGAAGAGCACACTCGGCTTCTGCCCTGGTTCAAGTATCTCAAAGCAGAACCGCTTGGTAGCTTCATAGATTCCAATTCACAGTAAAAGCACTCTCGCGACCTGGAAATAACGGCATGTTTCGTAGCTCCTGGGCGCAAGGTTTCTCTGTGTATTTCAATGAAACTCTGATTAAGTGTTGCTCTCATGAGCCCCTCATCGCTCCCCAAGTTTGGTCATCCCACCATCATGGGCGTTCTGTCACGAACATTTTGGATATTTAGCCTGATTAGGCGCATTTGCCTGAAAACGCCTGTAATCCAAATCAACAATGGTTTATGCGAGGACTTTGAAACCTCAGGTGAACGGTTACTTTCATGGGGGAACACACTTCTTCAGCCCTGGTTCACGTAACTAAAAGCAGAATTGCATATGAGCTCCATAGATTCAAACTCACAGAAAAAGCGTTCTAATGACCTGGAAATCATTGCATGTTTCTTCGCTTCTGGGCACTAGGTTTTAGTGTGTATTTCAATGAAAGTCTGGTGAAATGATTCTCTCATGAGCCCCTCATGGTACCCCAAGTGTGGTCATCCCATCATCTCGGCCATTCTCCTTAGAGCCCTTTGGATATTTACGCTGAGTAGGCGCATTTGCCTGAAAACGCCTGTTAATCCAAATCAACAATGGTTTGTGCTAGGACTTTGAAACCTCAGGGAAGCAGTTACTTTCATGGGAGAAGACATTTCTTAAGCCCTGGTTCAAGTAACTCGCAGCTGAATTGCATATAAGCACCATAGATTCAAACTCACAGAAAAAGCGTTCTAGTGACCTGAGAATCATTGCATGTTTCGTTGCTTCTCGGCACTAGGTTTTTGTGTGTATTTCAATGAAACACTGGTTAAGTGATTCTCTCAGTATCCCCACATTTCTCCCCACGTTTGGTCATCCCACCCACAAGGGTGTTTTGTTTAGAGCTTCTCGAAGTTTACCGTAGTTAGGCGAATTTGGCAGTTTACCGTAGTTAGGCGAATTTGGCGGAAAACACCTGTTAGTCCAACTCCACAATGGTTTATGCTAGGACTTGGAAAACGTAAGGAAGTACTTTCTTTCAGAAGAGCACACTCGGCTTCTGCCCTGGTTCAAGTATCTCAAAGCAGAACCGCTTGGTAGCTTCATAGATTCCAATTCACAGTAAAAGCACTCTCGCGACCTGGAAATAACGGCATGTTTCGTAGCTCCTGGGCGCAAGGTTTCTCTGTGTATTTCAATGAAACTCTGATTAAGTGTTGCTCTCATGAGCCCCTCATCGCTCCCCAAGTTTGGTCATCCCACCATCATGGGCGTTCTGTCACGAACATTTTGGATATTTAGCCTGATTAGGCGCATTTGCCTGAAAACGCCTGTAATCCAAATCAACAATGGTTTATGCAAGGACTTTGAAACCTCAGGTGAACGGTTACTTTCATGGGGGAACACACTTCTTCAGCCCTGGTTCACGTAACTAAAAGCAGAATTGCATATGAGCTCCATAGATTCAAACTCACAGAAAAAGCGTTCTAATGACCTGGAAATCATTGCATGTTTCTTCGCTTCTGGGCACTAGGTTTTAGTGTGTATTTCAATGAAAGTCTGGTGAAATGATTCTCTCATGAGCCCCTCATGGTACCCCAAGTGTGGTCATCCCATCATCTCGGCCATTCTCCTTAGAGCCCTTTGGATATTTACGCTGAGTAGGCGCATTTGCCTGAAAACGCCTGTTAATCCAAATCAACAATGGTTTGTGCTAGGACTTTGAAACCTCAGGGAAGCAGTTACTTTCATGGGAGAAGACATTTCTTAAGCCCTGGTTCAAGTAACTCGCAGCTGAATTGCATATAAGCACCATAGATTCAAACTCACAGAAAAAGCGTTCTAGTGACCTGAGAATCATTGCATGTTTCGTTGCTTCTCGGCACTAGGTTTTTGTGTGTATTTCAATGAAACACTGGTTAAGTGATTCTCTCAGTATCCCCACATTTCTCCCCACGTTTGGTCATCCCACCCACAAGGGTGTTTTGTTTAGAGCTTCTCGGAAGTTTACCGTAGTTAGGCGAATTTGGCGGAAAACACCTGTTAGTCCAACTCCACAATGGTTTATGCTAGGACTTGGAAAACGTAAGGAAGTACTTTCTTTCAGAAGAGCACACTCGGCTTCTGCCCTGGTTCAAGTATCTCAAAGCAGAACCGCTTGGTAGCTTCATAGATTCCAATTCACAGTAAAAGCACTCTCGCGACCTGGAAATAACGGCATGTTTCGTAGCTCCTGGGCGCAAGGTTTCTCTGTGTATTTCAATGAAACTCTGATTAAGTGTTGCTCTCATGAGCCCCTCATCGCTCCCCAAGTTTGGTCATCCCACCATCATGGGCGTTCTGTCACGAACATTTTGGATATTTAGCCTGATTAGGCGCATTTGCCTGAAAACGCCTGTAATCCAAATCAACAATGGTTTATGCGAGGACTTTGAAACCTCAGGTGAACGGTTACTTTCATGGGGGAACACACTTCTTCAGCCCTGGTTCACGTAACTAAAAGCAGAATTGCATATGAGCTCCATAGATTCAAACTCACAGAAAAAGCGTTCTAATGACCTGGAAATCATTGCATGTTTTTCGCTCGCTGGGGGCACTAGGTTTTAGTGTGTATTTCAATGAAAGTCTGGTGAAATGATTCTCTCATGAGCCCCTCATGGTACCCCAAGTGTGGTCATCCCATCATCTCGGCCATTCTCCTTAGAGCCCTTTGGATATTTACGCTGAGTAGGCGCATTTGCCTGAAAACGCCTGTTAATCCAAATCAACAATGGTTTGTGCTAGGACTTTGAAACCTCAGGGAAGCAGTTACTTTCATGGGAGAAGACATTTCTTAAGCCCTGGTTCAAGTAACTCGCAGCTGAATTGCATATAAGCACCATAGATTCAAACTCACAGAAAAAGCGTTCTAGTGACCTGAGAATCATTGCATGTTTCGTTGCTTCTCGGCACTAGGTTTTTGTGTGTATTTCAATGAAACACTGGTTAAGTGATTCTCTCAGTATCCCCACATTTCTCCCCACGTTTGGTCATCCCACCCACAAGGGTGTTTTGTTTAGAGCTTCTCGGAAGTTTACGTAGTTAGGCGAATTTGGCGGAAAACACCTGTTAGTCCAACTCCACAATGGTTTATGCTAGGACTTGGAAAACGTAAGGAAGTACTTTCTTTCAGAAGAGCACACTCGGCTTCTGCCCTGGTTCAAGTATCTCAAAGCAGAACCGCTTGGTAGCTTCATAGATTCCAATTCACAGTAAAAGCACTCTCGCGACCTGGAAATAACGGCATGTTTCGTAGCTCCTGGGCGCAAGGTTTCTCTGTGTATTTCA
Organism: Tamias sibiricus; assembly: GCA_025594165.1. Taxonomy (NCBI): domain Eukaryota; kingdom Metazoa; phylum Chordata; class Mammalia; order Rodentia; family Sciuridae; genus Tamias; species Tamias sibiricus. The sequence goes on along the minus strand of JAKELJ010000020.1, from coordinate 139,254 downwards.
ATGAAACTCTGATTAAGTGTTGCTCTCATGAGCCCCTCATCGCTCCCCAAGTTTGGTCATCCCACCATCATGGGCGTTCTGTCACGAACATTTTGGATATTTAGCCTGATTAGGCGCATTTGCCTGAAAACGCCTGTAATCCAAATCAACAATGGTTTATGCGAGGACTTTGAAACCTCAGGTGAACGGTTACTTTCATGGGGGAACACACTTCTTCAGCCCTGGTTCACGTAACTAAAAGCAGAATTGCATATGAGCTCCATAGATTCAAACTCACAGAAAAAGCGTTCTAATGACCTGGAAATCATTGCATGTTTCTTCGCTTCTGGGCACTAGGTTTTAGTGTGTATTTCAATGAAAGTCTGGTGAAATGATTCTCTCATGAGCCCCTCATGGTACCCCAAGTGTGGTCATCCCATCATCTCGGCCATTCTCCTTAGAGCCCTTTGGATATTTACGCTGAGTAGGCGCATTTGCCTGAAAACGCCTGTTAATCCAAATCAACAATGGTTTGTGCTAGGACTTTGAAACCTCAGGGAAGCAGTTACTTTCATGGGAGAAGACATTTCTTAAGCCCTGGTTCAAGTAACTCGCAGCTGAATTGCATATAAGCACCATAGATTCAAACTCACAGAAAAAGCGTTCTAGTGACCTGAGAATCATTGCATGTTTCGTTGCTTCTCGGCACTAGGTTTTTGTGTGTATTTCAATGAAACACTGGTTAAGTGATTCTCTCAGTATCCCCACATTTCTCCCCACGTTTGGTCATCCCACCCACAAGGGTGTTTTGTTTAGAGCTTCTCGGAAGTTTACCGTAGTTAGGCGAATTTGGCGGAAAACACCTGTTAGTCCAACTCCACAATGGTTTATGCTAGGACTTGGAAAACGTAGAGAAGTACTTTCTTTCAGAAGAGCACACTCGGCTTCTGCCCTGGTTCAAGTATCTCAAAGCAGAACCGCTTGGTAGCTTCATAGATTCCAATTCACAGTAAAAGCACTCTCGCGACCTGGAAATAACGGCATGTTTCGTAGCTCCTGGGCGCAAGGTTTCTCTGTGTATTTCAATGAAACTCTGATTAAGTGTTGCTCTCATGAGCCCCTCATCGCTCCCCAAGTTTGGTCATCCCCGCTTGGTACCATCATGGGCGTTCTGTCACGAACATTTTGGATATTTAGCCTGATTAGGCGCATTTGCCTGAAAACGCCTGTAATCCAAATCAACAATGGTTTATGCAAGGACTTTGAAACCTCAGGTGAACGGTTACTTTCATGGGGGAACACACTTCTTCAGCCCTGGTTCACGTAACTAAAAGCAGAATTGCATATGAGCTCCATAGATTCAAACTCACAGAAAAAGCGTTCTAATGACCTGGAAATCATTGCATGTTTCTTCGCTTCTGGGCACTAGGTTTTAGTGTGTATTTCAATGAAAGTCTGGTGAAATGATTCTCTCATGAGCCCCTCATGGTACCCCAAGTGTGGTCATCCCATCATCTCGGCCATTCTCCTTAGAGCCCTTTGGATATTTACGCTGAGTAGGCGCATTTGCCTGAAAACGCCTGTTAATCCAAATCAACAATGGTTTGTGCTAGGACTTTGAAACCTCAGGGAAGCAGTTACTTTCATGGGAGAAGACATTTCTTAAGCCCTGGTTCAAGTAACTCGCAGCTGAATTGCATATAAGCACCATAGATTCAAACTCACAGAAAAAGCGTTCTAGTGACCTGAGAATCATTGCATGTTTCGTTGCTTCTCGGCACTAGGTTTTTGTGTGTATTTCAATGAAACACTGGTTAAGTGATTCTCTCAGTATCCCCACATTTCTCCCCACGTTTGGTCATCCCACCCACAAGGGTGTTTTGTTTAGAGCTTCTCGGAAGTTTACCGTAGTTAGGCGAATTTGGCGGAAAACACCTGTTAGTCCAACTCCACAATGGTTTATGCTAGGACTTGGAAAACGTAGAGAAAGTACTTTCTTTCAGAAGAGCACACTCGGCTTCTGCCCTGGTTCAAGTATCTCAAAGCAGAACCGCTTGGTAGCTTCATAGATTCCAATTCACAGTAAAAGCACTCTCGCGACCTGGAAATAACGGCATGTTTCGTAGCTCCTGGGCGCAAGGTTTCTCTGTGTATTTCAATGAAACTCTGAATAAGTGATGCTCTCATGAGCCCCTCATCGCTCCCCAAGTTTGGTCATCCCACCATCATGGGCGTTCTGTCACGAGCATTTTGGATATTTAGCCTGATTAGGCGCATTTGCCTGAAAACGCCTGTTAATCCAAATCAACAATGGTTTATGCTAGGACTTGGAAAACGTAAGGAAGTACTTTCTTTCAGATGAGCACACTCAATTCTGCCCTGGTTCAAGTATCTCAAAGCAGAACCGCTTGGTAGCTTCATAGATTTCAAATCACAGTAAAAGCACTCTCGCGACCTGGAAATAACGGCATGTTTCGTAGCTCCTGGGCGCAAGGTTTCTCTGTGTATTTCAATGAAACTCTGATTAAGTGTTGCTCTCATGAGCCCCTCATCGCTCCCCAAGTTTGGTCATCCCCATCATGGGCGTTCCTGTCATGAGCATTTTGGATATTTAGCCTGATAGGCGCATTTGCCTGAAAACGCCTGTAATCCAAATCAACAATGGTTTATGCGAGGACTTTGAAACCTCAGGTGAAGGTTACTTTCATGGGGAACACACTTCTTCAGCACTGGTTCACGTAACTAAAAGCAGAATTGCATATGAGCTCCATAGATTCAAACTCACAGAAAAAGCGTTCTAATGACCTGGAAATCATTGCATGTTTCTTGCTTCTTGGGCACTAGGTTTTAGTGTGTATTTCAATGAAAGTTGGAAAATGATTCTGGTGAGCCCCGTCATGTACCCACACAGTTCTCCCACTTTGGTCATGCATGCCCAAGGTCATGTTACCACATTTTAGTGTGGGTACCATCATGTTTGGAACTCCTCAATGGGTTCTAGAGCCCTTTCTAAAACGCTTTAGAGCCCTTTGGTCAGAAGCATTTTCCTGAAAAAACGCCTCTCCAAATCAACAATGGTTTGTGCTAGGACTTTGATCCTCAGGGAAGCAGTTACTTTCAGGGTAAGACATTTTTCAAGCAGTGGTTCAAGTAACTCACAGCTGAATTGCATATAAGCACCATAGATTCAAACTCACAGAAAAAGCGACCTAGAAATAACGCATGTTTGTAGCTTCTCGGCGCAAGGTTTTTGTGTGTATTTCAATGAAACTCTGGTTAAGTGATGCTCTCATGAATCCCCTACATTTCTCCCCACGTTTGGTCATCCCACCCACAAGGTCCCCAGAGCTTTTTGGAAGTTTACCATAGTTAGGCGAATTTGGCAGAAAACACCTGTTAATGTCCAACTCCACAATGGTTTATGCTAGGACTTGGATAACGGTAAAAAGTACTTTCGTTTCAGAAGAGCACACTCGGCTTCTGCCCTGGTTCAAGTATCTCAAAGCAGAACCGCTTGGTAGCTTCATGTTTCCAATTCACAGTAAAAGCACTCTCGAACCTGGAAATAACGGCATGTTTTGTAGCTTTGGGCGCAAGGTTTCTCTGTGTATTTCAATGAAACTCTGAATAAGTGATGCTCTCATGAGCCCCTCATCGCTCCCCAACTTTGGTCATCCCACCATCATGGGCATGTCACGAGCATTTTGGATATTTAGCCTGATTAGGCGCAATTTGCAAATGCGTTTTTTTCACACACGAAGGGCGGGGGGGAAGCGGACTAGAATGGAAGCCTTGTCGCACTAATGTAGTTCTTGGGCCTTCTTGGGAAAAGCTTTCAATGTTGTGCTCCATTGAGGCCCAGTATAAAAGTAGTACTGGTTGTTGTGTAGATCTGGCCTTTCTAAAATGAGTTGCAAGAGGCCTGGGATGCCCTGTAGACCTCCCTGTCTTTTCCCAGGGCCTTGAGGGAGAAGTGAGAAGTGGTGATTCCTCAGCCTGAATCCTGGACTTTGGGGCCCAAAGCAGACCAGGAGAGACCGAAGGTGCTTCCACAAGAACTCCTGGCACTAAGCCTTGGTGCTAAACTCTGTGCACTTGACCTGAGGGACACTGTCAAAGGGATAATGAAGGTGCTTTGACACCCTTTGCTCTTGTCCAGGCTCATTGGGGAAAGATGCAACAAGGCTTTGTTTGAAGTCATCATGTGGTAGTGCTCTAAGCCATGCAGGGTCAGTGTAGAACAGACCAAACAGAACCATTGTAGGTGGCACAAGACCGCATCAGCATCTGTGTCCAAGCCCAAAGAACAACATACGTGACCTAGAGTCAAAACTCCATTTGGAGACCTGTTTTCTGGTAGAGCTGGTGGCAAGATCCTTTCAAATGTCTCACCGGGATCATTAGGGAGGCCAAGTTGATGCAATTGTTGAGACCAGATAGGTAGAAATGTGTAGGTGTTTCAAGTTGGCACTGTTCTTTTGTTTTTCATTTTTTATTCTGCATATCTATCTATCAGTTTTATTTTCAATGTGCTCCTGTGAAGGCACTCAAGACTGGGCCAGTTGATTTTAATTAAAACAATCAATTGACTAGGAGTAAGAAACCAAGGAAAAATGTGTGTGAAGGACAAGCAAAATAATTAAGAAAAATAAATCTGCTGGTGAATCATACACTTGTGTAAAATATGTGGTCACTTATGGTGTATAAGACTGAAATGTGCATAAAAGTATAAGCATGCATAGTGCCTTGAGATTCGTTTTGGAGTGGGAAGCATATGTCACTTCACTGGGAAATGTCATGCTTTCATGGGTGATAAGGAGAAGAAGGTGAAAATGCACGCAACAGTCAGTAGACACTTACAGTCTTCGGCCTCCTCAGGTGAGTCGTGAGAATTTGTTGCCTCCCTTGAGTTCATGAAATGTGAAATCCATAGTTGCTGGCATCCCTTCTGGACTTGATGCATGGCCAGGTCACTGATCACATAGATGGGTGACTAGCTGCTTGGAAAAGACCTGCTCTAGGGTCAGAAGTTTCCTGAGGTGTCCTCTTCATCCAAGGGATTTATCCTCAGATACTCAGGGTACAACAGAGCCTTCAAGAGGAAAGAAGCCCCACCTGAATGGACATGATTTGTAGAGAAGGAAGTTCCACCAAGACCAGGTGCTAATGAAATTAGAGTGCATTCCGGCCCCAGAGTGGTTTTCTGAATGAGAAATGAAAGGGGTCTTTGATGTAGTTTGAGGTAAAAAGTTCTCAAGTTGGAGGCAATTGTGGCCAACCTGCAAGATGTTGTGATCCCACTTGAACAGGAAGAAGTATTTGAAATTTACAATCCATATTTCAAAAAAATAAAGGTATCTTGGAGAGCGGGGTCACTCAGAGGGCAACATACCAGCCAGTCACGCTCTTTTGGGCCTTTGTTTGCGAATGGCGTTTTTTTCACACACGAAGGGCGGGGAAGCGGCCTAGAATGAGCGCCTTGGGGCACTAATGTAGTTCTTGGGCCTTCTTGGGAAAAGCCTTCAATGTTGTGCTCCATTGAGGCCCAGTATAAAAGTAGTACTGGTTGTTGTGTAGATCTGGCCTTTCTAAAATGAGTTGCAAGAGGCCTGGGATGCCCTGTAGACCTCCCTGTCTTTTCCCAGGGCCCCGAGGGAGAACTGAGTAGTGGTGATTCCTCAGCCTGAATCCTGGACTTTGGGGCCCAGAGCAGACCAGGAGAGACCGAAGGTGCTTCCACAAGAAGTCCTGGCACTGAGCCTTGGTGCTAAGCTCTGTGCACTTGACCTGAGGGACACTGTCAAAGGGATAATGAAGGTGCTTTGACACCCTTTGCTCTTGTCCAGGCTCATTGGGGAAAGATGCAACAAGGCTTAGTTTGAAGTCATCATGTGGTAGTGCTCTAAGCCATTCAGGGTCAGTGTAGAACAGACCAAACAGAACCATTGTAGGTGGCACAAGACCGCATCAGCATCTGTGTCCAAGCCCCAAGAACAACATACGTGACCCAGAGTCAAAACTCCATTTGGAGACCGGTTTTCTGGTAGAGCTGCTGGCAAGATCCTTTCAAATGTCTCACCGGGATCATTAGGGAGGCCAAGTCGATGCAATTGTTGAGACCAGATAGGTAGAAATGTGTAGGTCTTTCAAGTTGGCACTGTTCTTTTGTTTTTCATTTTTTTATTCTGCATATCTATCTATCAGTTTTATTTTCAATATGCTCCTGTGAAGGCACTCAGGACTGGGCCAGTTGATTGTAATTAAAACAATCAATTGAGAAGGAGTGAGAACCAAGGAAAAATGTGTGTGAAGGACAAGCAAAATAATTAAGGAAATAAATCTGCTGGCAAATCATACACTTGTGTAAAATATGTCGTCACTTATGGTGTATAAGACTGAAATGTGCATAAAAGTATAAGCATGCATAGTGCCTTGAGATTCGTTTTGGGGTGGAAGCATATGTCACTTCACTGGGAAATGTCATGCTTTCATGGGTGATAAGGAGAAGAAGGTGAAAATGCACGCAACCGTCAGTAGACGCTTACAGTCTTCGGCCTCCTCAGGTGAGTCGTGAGAATTTGTTGCCTCCCTTGAGTTCATGAAATGTGAAATCCATAGTTGCTGTCATCCCTTCTGGACTTGATGCATGGCCAGGTCACTGATCACATAGATGGGTGACTAGCTGCTTGGAAAAGACCTGCTCTAGGGTCAGAAGTTTCCTGAGGTGTCCTCTTCATCCAAGGGATTTATCCTCAGATACTCAGGGTACAACAGAGCCTTCAAGAGGAAAGAAGCCCCACCTGAATGGACATGATTTGTAGAGAAGGAAGTTCCACCAAGACCAGGTGCTAATGAAATTAGAGTGCATTCCGGCCCCAGAGTGGTTTCTGAATGAGAAATGAAAGGGGTGCTTTGATGTAGTTTGAGGTAAAAAGTTCTCAAGTTGGAGGCAATTGTGGCCAACCTGCAAGATGTTGTGATCCCACTTGAACAGGAAGAAGTATTTGAAATTTACAATCCATATTTCAAAAAAATAAAGGTATCTTGGAGAGCGGGGTCACTCAGAGGGCAACATACCAGCCAGTCACGCTCTTTTGGGCCTTTGTTTGCGAATCGCGTTTTTTTCACACACGAAGGGCGGGGGAAGCAGCCTAGAATGAGCGCCTTGTGGCACTAATGTAGTTCTTGGGCCTTCTTGGGAAAAGCCTTCAATGTTGTGCTCGTTGAGGCCCAGTATAAAAGTAGTACTGGTTGTTGTGTAGATCTGGCCTTTCTAAAATGAGTTGCAAGAGGCCTGGGATCCCCTGTAGACCTCCCTGTCTTTTCCCAGGGCCCCGAGGGAGAACTGAGTAGTGGTGATTCCTCAGCCTGAATCCTGGACTTTGGGTCCCAGAGCAGACCAGGAGAGACCGACGGTGCTTCCACAAGAAGTCCTGGCACTGAGCCTTGGTGCTAAGCTCTGTGCACTTGACCTGAGGGACACTGTCAAAGGGATAATGAAGGTGCTTTGACACCCTTTGCTCTTGTCCAGGCTCATTGGGGAAAGATGCAACAAGGCTTAGTTTCAAGTCATCATGTGGTAGTGCTCTAAACCATTCAGGGTCAGTGTAGAACAGACCAAACAGAACCATTGTAGGTGGCACAAGACCGCATCAGCATCTGTGTCCAAGCCCCAAGAACAACATACGTGACCCAGAGTCAAAACTCCATTTGGAGACCGGTTTTCTGGTAGAGCTGCTGGCAAGATCCTTTCAAATGTCTCACCGGGATCATTAGGGAGGCCAAGTCGATGCAATTGTTGAGACCAGATAGGTAGAAATGTGTAGGTCTTTCAAGTTGGCACTGTTCTTTTGTTTTTCATTTTTTAATTCTGCATATCTATCTATCAGTTTTATTTTCAATGTGCTCCTGTGAAGGCACTCAGGACTGGGCCAGTTGATTGTAATTAAAACAATCAATTGAGAAGGAGTGAGAACCAAGGAAAAATGTGTGTGAAGGACAAGCAAAATAATTAAGGAAATAAATCTGCTGGCAAATCATACACTTGTGTAAAATATGTCGTCACTTATGGTGTATAAGACTGAAATGTGCATAAAAGTATAAGCATGCATAGTGCCTTGAGATTCGTTTTGGGGTGGAAGCATATGTCACTTCACTGGGAAATGTCATGCTTTCATGGGTGATAAGGAGAAGAAGGTGAAAATGCACGCAACCGTCAGTAGACGCTTACAGTCTTCGGCCTCCTCAGGTGAGTCGTGAGAATTTGTTGCCTCCCTTGAGTTCATGAAATGTGAAATCCATAGTTGCTGTCATCCCTTCTGGACTTGATGCATGGCCAGGTCACTGATCACATAGATGGGTGACTAGCTGCTTGGAAAAGACCTGCTCTAGGGTCAGAAGTTTCCTGAGGTGTCCTCTTCATCCAAGGGATTTATCCTCAGATACTCAGGGTACAACAGAGCCTTCAAGAGGAAAGAAGCCCCACCTGAATGGACATGATTTGTAGAGAAGGAAGTTCCACCAAGACCAGGTGCTAATGAAATTAGAGTGCATTCCGGCCCCAGAGTGGTTTCTGAATGAGAAATGAAAGGGGTGCTTTGATGTAGTTTGAGGTAAAAAGTTCTCAAGTTGGAGGCAATTGTGGCCAACCTGCAAGATGTTGTGATCCCACTTGAACAGGAAGAAGTATTTGAAATTTACAATCCATATTTCAAAAAAATAAAGGTATCTTGGAGAGCGGGGTCACTCAGAGGGCAACATACCAGCCAGTCACGCTCTTTTGGGCCTTTGTTTGCGAATCGCGTTTTTTTCACACACGAAGGGCGGGGGAAGCAGCCTAGAATGAGCGCCTTGTGGCACTAATGTAGTTCTTGGGCCTTCTTGGGAAAAGCCTTCAATGTTGTGCTCGTTGAGGCCCAGTATAAAAGTAGTACTGGTTGTTGTGTAGATCTGGCCTTTCTAAAATGAGTTGCACGAGGCCTGGGATCCCCTGTAGACCTCCCTGTCTTTTCCCAGGGCCCCGAGGGAGAACTGAGTAGTGGTGATTCCTCAGCCTGAATCCTGGACTTTTGGGCCCAGAGCAGACCAGGAGAGACCGACGGTGCTTCCACAAGAAGTCCTGGCACTGAGCCTTGGTGCTAAGCTCTGTGCACTTGACCTGAGGGACACTGTCAAAGGGATAATGAAGGTGCTTTGACACCCTTTTGCTCTTGTCCAGGCTCATTGGGGAAAGATGCAACAAGGCTTAGTTTGAAGTCATCATGTGGTAGTGCTCTAAGCCATTCAGGGTCAGTGTAGAACAGACCAAACAGAACCATTGTAGGTGGCACAAGACCGCATCAGCATCTGTGTCCAAGCCCCAAGAACAACATACGTGACCCAGAGTCAAAACTCCATTTGGAGACCGGTTTTCTGGTAGAGCTGCTGGCAAGATCCTTTCAAATGTCTCACCGGGATCATTAGGGAGGCCAAGTCGATGCAATTGTTGAGACCAGATAGGTAGAAATGTGTAGGTCTTTCAAGTTGGCACTGTTCTTTTGTTTTTTCATTTTTTTATTCTGCATATCTATCTATCAGTTTTATTTTCAATATGCTCCTGTGAAGGCACTCAGGACTGGGCCAGTTGATTGTAATTAAAACAATCAATTGAGAAGGAGTGAGAACCAAGGAAAAATGTGTGTGAAGGACAAGCAAAATAATTAAGGAAATAAATCTGCTGGCAAATCATACACTTGTGTAAAATATGTCGTCACTTATGGTGTATAAGACTGAAATGTGCATAAAAGTATAAGCATGCATAGTGCCTTGAGATTCGTTTTGGGGTGGAAGCATATGTCACTTCACTGGGAAATGTCATGCTTTCATGGGTGATAAGGAGAAGAAGGTGAAAATGCACGCAACCGTCAGTAGACGCTTACAGTCTTCGGCCTCCTCAGGTGAGTCGTGAGAATTTGTTGCCTCCCTTGAGTTCATGAAATGTGAAATCCATAGTTGCTGTCATCCCTTCTGGACTTGATGCATGGCCAGGTCACTGATCACATAGATGGGTGACTAGCTGCTTGGAAAAGACCTGCTCTAGGGTCAGAAGTTTCCTGAGGTGTCCTCTTCATCCAAGGGATTTATCCTCAGATACTCAGGGTACAACAGAGCCTTCAAGAGGAAAGAAGCCCCACCTGAATGGACATGATTTGTAGAGAAGGAAGTTCCACCAAGACCAGGTGCTAATGAAATTAGAGTGCATTCCGGCCCCAGAGTGGTTTCTGAATGAGAAATGAAAGGGGTGCTTTGATGTAGTTTGAGGTAAAAAGTTCTCAAGTTGGAGGCAATTGTGGCCAACCT
>JAKELJ010000020.1:77373-128837 GCA_025594165.1 Tamias sibiricus | reverse complement strand
CTCCTGGGCGCAAGGTTTCTCTGTGTATTTCAATGAAACTCTGATTAAGTGTTGCTCTCATGAGCCCCTCATCGCTCCCCAAGTTTGGTCATCCCACCATCATGGGCGTTCTGTCATGAACATTTTGGATATTTAGCCTGATTAGGCGCATTTGCCTGAAAACGCCTGTAATCCAAATCAACAATGGTTTATGCGAGGACTTTGAAACCTCAGGTGAACGGTTACTTTCATGGGGGAACACACTTCTTCAGCCCTGGTTCACGTAACTAAAAGCAGAATTGCATATGAGCTCCATAGATTCAAACTCACAGAAAAAGCGTTCTAATGACCTGGAAATCATTGCATGTTTCTTCGCTTCTGGGCACTAGGTTTTAGTGTGTATTTCAATGAAAGTCTGGTGAAATGATTCTCTCATGAGCCCCTCATGGTACCCCAAGTGTGGTCATCCCATCATCTCGGCCATTCTCCTCCTTAGAGCCCTTTGGATATTTACGCTGAGTAGGCGCATTTGCCTGAAAACGCCTGTTAATCCAAATCAACAATGGTTTGTGCTAGGACTTTGAAACCTCAGGGAAGCAGTTACTTTCATGGGAGAAGACATTTCTTAAGCCCTGGTTCAAGTAACTCGCAGCTGAATTGCATATAAGCACCATAGATTCAAACTCACAGAAAAAGCGTTCTAGTGACCTGAGAATCATTGCATGTTTCGTTGCTTCTCGGCACTAGGTTTTTGTGTGTATTTCAATGAAACACTGGTTAAGTGATTCTCTCAGTATCCCCCACATTTCTCCCCACGTTTGGTCATCCCACCCACAAGGGTGTTTTGTTTAGAGCTTCTTGGAAGTTTACCGTAGTTAGGCGAATTTGGCGGAAAACACCTGTTAGTCCAACTCCACAATGGTTTATGCTAGGACTTGGATAACGTAGAGAAGTACTTTCGTTCAGAAGAGCACACTCGGCTTCTGCCCTGGTTCAAGTATCTCAAAGCAGAACCGCTTGGTAGCTTCATAGTTTCCGATTCACAGTAAAAGCACTCTCGCGACCTGGAAATAACGGCATGTTTCGTAGCTCCTGGGCGCAAGGTTTCTCTGTGTATTTCAATGAAACTCTGAATAAGTGATGCTCTCATGAGCCCCTCATCGCTCCCCAACTTTGGTCATCCCACCATCATGGGCGTTCTGTCACGAGCATTTTGGATATTTAGCCTGATTAGGCGCATTTGCCTGAAAACGCCTGTAATCCAAATCAACAATGGTTTATGCGAGGACTTTGAAACCTCAGGTGAACGGTTACTTTCATGGGGGAACACACTTCTTCAGCCCTGGTTCACGTAACTAAAAGCAGAATTGCATATGAGCTCCATAGATTCAAACTCACAGAAAAAGCGTTCTAATGACCTGGAAATCATTGCATGTTTCTTCGCTTCTGGGCACTAGGTTTTAGTGTGTATTTCAATGAAAGTCTGGTGAAATGATTCTCTCATGAGCCCCTCATGGTACCCCAAGTGTGGTCATCCCATCATCTCGGCCATTCTCCTTAGAGCCCTTTGGATATTTACGCTGAGTAGGCGCATTTGCCTGAAAACGCCTGTTAATCCAAATCAACAATGGTTTGTGCTAGGACTTTGAAACCTCAGGGAAGCAGTTACTTTCATGGGAGAAGACATTTCTTAAGCCCTGGTTCAAGTAACTCACAGCTGAATTGCATATAAGCACCATAGATTCAAACTCACAGAAAAAGCGTTCTAGTGACCTGAGAATCATTGCATGTTTCGTTGCTTCTCGGCACTAGGTTTTTGTGTGTATTTCAATGAAACACTGGTTAAGTGATTCTCTCAGTATCCCCACATTTCTCCCACGTTTGGTCATCCCACCCACAAGGGTGTTTTGAATAAGTTTTAGAGCTTCTCGGAAGTTTACTGTAGTTAGGCGAATTTGGCGGAAAACACCTGTTAGTCCAACTCCACAATGGTTTATGCTAGGACTTGGAAAACGTAGGGAAGTACTTTCTTTCAGAAGAGCACACTCGGCTTCTGCCCTGGTTCAAGTATCTCAAAGCAGAACCGCTTGGTAGCTTCATAGATTCCAATTCACAGTAAAAGCACTCTCGCGACCTGGAAATAACGGCATGTTTCGTAGCTCCTGGGCGCAAGGTTTCTCTGTGTATTTCAATGAAACTCTGAATAAGTGATGCTCTCATGAGCCCCCTCATCGCTCCCCAAGTTTGGTCATCCCACCATCATGGGCGTTCTGTCATGAACATTTTGGATATTTAGCCTGATTAGGCGCATTTGCCTGAAAACGCCTGTAATCCAAATCAACAATGGTTTTATGCGAGGACATTTTGAAAAAACCTCAGGTGAACGGTTACTTTCATGGGGGAACACACTTCTTCAGCCCTGGTTCACGTAACTAAAAGCAGAATTGCATATGAGCTCCATAGATTCAAACTCACAGAAAAAGCGTTCTAATGACCTGGAAATCATTGCATGTTTCTTCGCTTCTGGGCACTAGGTTTTAGTGTGTATTTCAATGAAAGTCTGGTGAAATGATTCTCTCATGAGCCCCTCATGGTACCCCAAGTGTGGTCATCCCATCATCTCGGCCATTCTCCTTAGAGCCCTTTGGATATTTACGCTGAGTAGGCGCATTTGCCTGAAAACGCCTGTTAATCCAAATCAACAATGGTTTGTGCTAGGACTTTGAAACCTCAGGGAAGCAGTTACTTTCATGGGAGAAGACATTTCTTAAGCACTGGTTCAAGTAACTCACAGCTGAATTGCATATAAGCACCATAGATTCAAACTCACAGAAAAAGCGTTCTAGTGACCTGAGAATCATTGCATGTTTCGTTGCTTCTCGCACTAGGTTTTTGTGTGTATTTCAATGAAACACTGGTTAAGTGATTCTCTCAGTATCCCCACATTTCTCCCCACGTTTGGTCATCCCACCCACAAGGGTGTTTTGTTTAGAGCTTCTCGGAAGTTTACCGTAGTTAGGCGAATTTGGCGGAAAACACCTGTTAGTCCAACTCCACAATGGTTTATGCTAGGACTTGGATAACGTAGAGAAGTACTTTCGTTCAGAAGAGCACACTCGGCTTCTGCCCTGGTTCAAGTATCTCAAAGCAGAACCGCTTGGTAGCTTCATAGTTTCCAATTCACAGTAAAAGCACTCTCGCGACCTGGAAATAACGGCATGTTTTGTAGCTCCTGGGCGCAAGGTTTCTCTGTGTATTTCAATGAAACTCTAAATAAGTGATGCTCTGATGAGCCCCTAATCGCTCCCCAACTTTGGTCATCCCACCATCATGGGCGTTCTGTCACGAGCATTTTGGATATTTAGCCTGATTAGGCGCATTTGCCTGAAAACGCCTGTTAATCCAAATCAACAATGGTTTATGCTAGGACTTGGAAAACGTAAGGAAGTACTTTATTTCAGAAGAGCACACTCGGCTTCTGCCCTGGTTCAAGTATCTCAAAGCAGAACCGCTTGGTAGCTTCATCGTTTCCAATTCACAGTAAAAGCACTCTCGCGACCTGGAAATAACGGCATGTTTCGTAGCTCCTGGGCGCAATGTTTCTCTTGAAACTCTGAATAAGTGATGCTCTCATGAGCCCCTCATCGCTCCCCAAGTTTGGTCATCCCACCATCATGGGCGTTCTGTCACGAGCATTTTGGATATTTAGCCTGATTAGGCGCATTTGCAAATGGCGTTTTTTTTTCACACACGAAGGGCGGGGGAAGCGGACTAGAATGGAAGCCTTGTCGCACTAATGTAGTTCTTGGGCCTTCTTGGGAAAAGCTTTCAATGTTGTGCTCCATTGAGGCCCAGTATAAAAGTAGTACTGGTTGTTGTGTAGATCTGGCCTTTCTAAATGAGTTGCAAGAGGCCTGGGATGCCCTGTAGACCTCCCTGTCTTTTCCCAGGGCCTTGAGGGAGAAGTGAGAAGTGGTGATTCCTCAGCCTGAATCCTGGACTTTGGGGCCCAAAGCAGACCAGGAGAGACCGAAGGTGCTTCCACAAGAACTCCTGGCACTAAGCCTTGGTGCTAAACTCTGTGCACTTGACCTGAGGGACACTGTCAAAGGGATAATGAAGGTGCTTTGACACCCTTTGCTCTTGTCCAGGCTCATTGGGGAAAGATGCAACAAGGCTTTTTAGTTTGAAGTCATCATGTGGTAGTGCTCTAAGCCATGCAGGGTCAGTGTAGAACAGACCAAACAGAACCATTGTAGGTGGCACAAGACCGCATCAGCATCTGTGTCCAAGCCCCAAGAACAACATACGTGACCCAGAGTCAAAACTCCATTTGGAGACCTGTTTTCTGGTAGAGCTGGTGGCAAGATCCTTTCAAATGTCTCACCGGGATCATTAGGGAGGCCAAGTCGATGCAATTGTTGAGACCAGATAGGTAGAAATGTGTAGGTGTTTCAAGTTGGCACTGTTCTTTTGTTTTTCATTTTTTTATTCTGCATATCTATCTATCAGTTTTATTTTCAATGTGCTCCTGTGAAGGCACTCAGGACTGGGCCAGTTGATTTTAATTAAAACAATCAATTGACTAGGAGTAAGAACCAAGGAAAAATGTGTGTGAAGGACAAGCAAAATAATTAAGAAAATAAATCTGCTGGTGAATCATACACTTGTGTAAAATATGTGGTCACTTATGGTGTATAAGACTGAAATGTGCATAAAAGTATAAGCATGCATAGTGCCTTGAGATTCGTTTTGGGGTGGAAGCATATGTCACTTCACTGGGAAATGTCATGCTTTCATGGGTGATAAGGAGAAGAAGGTGAAAATGCACGCAACCGTCAGTAGACGCTTACAGTCTTCGGCCTCCTCAGGTGAGTCGTGAGAATTTGTTGCCTCCCTTGAGTTCATGAAATGTGAAATCCATAGTTGCTGTCATCCCTTCTGGACTTGATGCATGGCCAGGTCACTGATCACATAGATGGGTGACTAGCTGCTTGGAAAAGACCTGCTCTAGGGTCAGAAGTTTCCTGAGGTGTCCTCTTCATCCAAGGGATTTATCCTCAGATACTCAGGGTACAACAGAGCCTTCAAGAGGAAAGAAGCCCCACCTGAATGGACATGATTTGTAGAGAAGGAAGTTCCACCAAGACCAGGTGCTAATGAAATTAGAGTGCATTCCGGCCCCAGAGTGGTTTCTGAATGAGAAATGAAAGGGGTGCTTTGATGTAGTTTGAGGTAAAAAGTTCTCAAGTTGGAGGCAATTGTGGCCAACCTGCAAGATGTTGTGATCCCACTTGAACAGGAAGAAGTATTTGAAATTTACAATCCATATTTCAAAAAAATAAAGGTATCTTGGAGAGCGGGGTCACTCAGAGGGCAACATACCAGCCAGTCACGCTCTTTTGGGCCTTTGTTTGCGAATCGCGTTTTTTTTCACACACGAAGGGCGGGGGAAGCAGCCTAGAATGAGCGCCTTGTGGCACTAATGTAGTTCTTGGGCCTTCTTGGGAAAAGCCTTCAATGTTGTGCTCCATTGAGGCCCAGTATAAAAGTAGTACTGGTTGTTGTGTAGATCTGGCCTTTCTAAAATGAGTTGCACGAGGCCTGGGATCCCCTGTAGACCTCCCTGTCTTTTCCCAGGGCCCCGAGGGAGAACTGAGTAGTGGTGATTCCTCAGCCTGAATCCTGGACTTTGGGGCCCAGAGCAGACCAGGAGAGACCGAAGGTGCTTCCACAAGAAGTCCTGGCACTGAGCCTTGGTGCTAAGCTCTGTGCACTTGACCTGAGGGACACTGTCAAAGGGATAATGAAGGTGCTTTGACACCCTTTGCTCTTGTCCAGGCTCATTGGGGAAAGATGCAACAAGGCTTAGTTTCAAGTCATCATGTGGTAGTGCTCTAAACCATTCAGGGTCAGTGTAGAACAGACCAAACAGAACCATTGTAGGTGGCACAAGACCGCATCAGCATCTGTGTCCAAGCCCCAAGAACAACATACGTGACCCAGAGTCAAAACTCCATTTGGAGACCGGTTTTCTGGTAGAGCTGCTGGCAAGATCCTTTCAAATGTCTCACCGGGATCATTAGGGAGGCCAAGTCGATGCAATTGTTGAGACCAGATAGGTAGAAATGTGTAGGTCTTTCAAGTTGGCACTGTTCTTTTGTTTTTCATTTTTTTATTCTGCATATCTATCTATCAGTTTTATTTTCAATGTGCTCCTGTGAAGGCACTCAGGACTGGGCCAGTTGATTGTAATTAAAACAATCAATTGAGAAGGAGTGAGAACCAAGGAAAAATGTGTGTGAAGGACAAGCAAAATAATTAAGGAAATAAATCTGCTGGCAAATCATACACTTGTGTAAAATATGTCGTCACTTATGGTGTATAAGACTGAAATGTGCATAAAAGTATAAGCATGCATAGTGCCTTGAGATTCGTTTTGGGGTGGAAGCATATGTCACTTCACTGGGAAATGTCATGCTTTCATGGGTGATAAGGAGAAGAAGGTGAAAATGCACGCAACCGTCAGTAGACGCTTACAGTCTTCGGCCTCCTCAGGTGAGTCGTGAGAATTTGTTGCCTCCCTTGAGTTCATGAAATGTGAAATCCATAGTTGCTGTCATCCCTTCTGGACTTGATGCATGGCCAGGTCACTGATCACATAGATGGGTGACTAGCTGCTTGGAAAAGACCTGCTCTAGGGTCAGAAGTTTCCTGAGGTGTCCTCTTCATCCAAGGGATTTATCCTCAGATACTCAGGGTACAACAGAGCCTTCAAGAGGAAAGAAGCCCCACCTGAATGGACATGATTTGTAGAGAAGGAAGTTCCACCAAGACCAGGTGCTAATGAAATTAGAGTGCATTCCGGCCCCAGAGTGGTTTCTGAATGAGAAATGAAAGGGGTGCTTTGATGTAGTTTGAGGTAAAAAGTTCTCAAGTTGGAGGCAATTGTGGCCAACCTGCAAGATGTTGTGATCCCACTTGAACAGGAAGAAGTATTTGAAATTTACAATCCATATTTCAAAAAAATAAAGGTATCTTGGAGAGCGGGGTCACTCAGAGGGCAACATACCAGCCAGTCACGCTCTTTTGGGCCTTTGTTTGCGAATCGCGTTTTTTTCACACACGAAGGGCGGGGGAAGCAGCCTAGAATGAGCGCCTTGTGGCACTAATGTAGTTCTTGGGCCTTCTTGGGAAAAGCCTTCAATGTTGTGCTCCATTGAGGCCCAGTATAAAAGTAGTACTGGTTGTTGTGTAGATCTGGCCTTTCTAAAATGAGTTGCACGAGGCCTGGGATCCCCTGTAGAACTCCCTGTCTTTTCCCAGGGCCCCGAGGGAGAACTGAGTAGTGGTGATTCCTCAGCCTGAATCCTGGACTTTGGGGCCCAGAGCAGACCAGGAGAGACCGAAGGTGCTTCCACAAGAAGTCCTGGCACTGAGCCTTGGTGCTAAGCTCTGTGCACTTGACCTGAGGGACACTGTCAAAGGGATAATGAAGGTGCTTTGACACCCTTTGCTCTTGTCCAGGCTCATTGGGGAAAGATGCAACAAGGCTTAGTTTCAAGTCATCATGTGGTAGTGCTCTAAACCATTCAGGGTCAGTGTAGAACAGACCAAACAGAACCATTGTAGGTGGCACAAGACCGCATCAGCATCTGTGTCCAAGCCCCAAGAACAACATACGTGACCCAGAGTCAAAACTCCATTTGGAGACCGGTTTTCTGGTAGAGCTGCTGGCAAGATCCTTTCAAATGTCTCACCGGGATCATTAGGGAGGCCAAGTCGATGCAATTGTTGAGACCAGATAGGTAGAAATGTGTAGGTCTTTCAAGTTGGCACTGTTCTTTTGTTTTTCATTTTTTTATTCTGCATATCTATCTATCAGTTTTATTTTCAATGTGCTCCTGTGAAGGCACTCAGGACTGGGCCAGTTGATTGTAATTAAAACAATCAATTGAGAAGGAGTGAGAACCAAGGAAAAATGTGTGTGAAGGACAAGCAAAATAATTAAGGAAATAAATCTGCTGGCAAATCATACACTTGTGTAAAATATGTCGTCACTTATGGTGTATAAGACTGAAATGTGCATAAAAGTATAAGCATGCATAGTGCCTTGAGATTCGTTTTGGGGTGGAAGCATATGTCACTTCACTGGGAAATGTCATGCTTTCATGGGTGATAAGGAGAAGAAGGTGAAAATGCACGCAACCGTCAGTAGACGCTTACAGTCTTCGGCCTCCTCAGGTGAGTCGTGAGAATTTGTTGCCTCCCTTGAGTTCATGAAATGTGAAATCCATAGTTGCTGTCATCCCTTCTGGACTTGATGCATGGCCAGGTCACTGATCACATAGATGGGTGACTAGCTGCTTGGAAAAGACCTGCTCTAGGGTCAGAAGTTTCCTGAGGTGTCCTCTTCATCCAAGGGATTTATCCTCAGATACTCAGGGTACAACAGAGCCTTCAAGAGGAAAGAAGCCCCACCTGAATGGACATGATTTGTAGAGAAGGAAGTTCCACCAAGACCAGGTGCTAATGAAATTAGAGTGCATTCCGGCCCCAGAGTGGTTTCTGAATGAGAAATGAAAGGGGTGCTTTGATGTAGTTTGAGGTAAAAAGTTCTCAAGTTGGAGGCAATTGTGGCCAACCTGCAAGATGTTGTGATCCCACTTGAACAGGAAGAAGTATTTGAAATTTACAATCCATATTTCAAAAAAATAAAGGTATCTTGGAGAGCGGGGTCACTCAGAGGGCAACATACCAGCCAGTCACGCTCTTTTGGGCCTTTGTTTGCGAATCGCGTTTTTTTTCACACACGAAGGGCGGGGGAAGCAGCCTAGAATGAGCGCCTTGTGGCACTAATGTAGTTCTTGGGCCTTCTTGGGAAAAGCCTTCAATGTTGTGCTCCATTGAGGCCCAGTATAAAAGTAGTACTGGTTGTTGTGTAGATCTGGCCTTTCTAAAATGAGTTGCACGAGGCCTGGGATCCCCTGTAGAACTCCCTGTCTTTTCCCAGGGCCCCGAGGGAGAACTGAGTAGTGGTGATTCCTCAGCCTGAATCCTGGACTTTGGGGCCCAGAGCAGACCAGGAGAGACCGAAGGTGCTTCCACAAGAAGTCCTGGCACTGAGCCTTGGTGCTAAGCTCTGTGCACTTGACCTGAGGGACACTGTCAAAGGGATAATGAAGGTGCTTTGACACCCTTTGCTCTTGTCCAGGCTCATTGGGGAAAGATGCAACAAGGCTTAGTTTCAAGTCATCATGTGGTAGTGCTCTAAACCATTCAGGGTCAGTGTAGAACAGACCAAACAGAACCATTGTAGGTGGCACAAGACCGCATCAGCATCTGTGTCCAAGCCCCAAGAACAACATACGTGACCCAGAGTCAAAACTCCATTTGGAGACCGGTTTTCTGGTAGAGCTGCTGGCAAGATCCTTTCAAATGTCTCACCGGGATCATTAGGGAGGCCAAGTCGATGCAATTGTTGAGACCAGATAGGTAGAAATGTGTAGGTCTTTCAAGTTGGCACTGTTCTTTTGTTTTTCATTTTTTTATTCTGCATATCTATCTATCAGTTTTATTTTCAATGTGCTCCTGTGAAGGCACTCAGGACTGGGCCAGTTGATTGTAATTAAAACAATCAATTGAGAAGGAGTGAGAACCAAGGAAAAATGTGTGTGAAGGACAAGCAAAATAATTAAGGAAATAAATCTGCTGGCAAATCATACACTTGTGTAAAATATGTCGTCACTTATGGTGTATAAGACTGAAATGTGCATAAAAGTATAAGCATGCATAGTGCCTTGAGATTCGTTTTGGGGTGGAAGCATATGTCACTTCACTGGGAAATGTCATGCTTTCATGGGTGATAAGGAGAAGAAGGTGAAAATGCACGCAACCGTCAGTAGACGCTTACAGTCTTCGGCCTCCTCAGGTGAGTCGTGAGAATTTGTTGCCTCCCTTGAGTTCATGAAATGTGAAATCCATAGTTGCTGTCATCCCTTCTGGACTTGATGCATGGCCAGGTCACTGATCACATAGATGGGTGACTAGCTGCTTGGAAAAGACCTGCTCTAGGGTCAGAAGTTTCCTGAGGTGTCCTCTTCATCCAAGGGATTTATCCTCAGATACTCAGGGTACAACAGAGCCTTCAAGAGGAAAGAAGCCCCACCTGAATGGACATGATTTGTAGAGAAGGAAGTTCCACCAAGACCAGGTGCTAATGAAATTAGAGTGCATTCCGGCCCCAGA
Source organism: Tamias sibiricus (assembly GCA_025594165.1). Classification (NCBI taxonomy): domain Eukaryota; kingdom Metazoa; phylum Chordata; class Mammalia; order Rodentia; family Sciuridae; genus Tamias; species Tamias sibiricus. Next base: position 118,610 of record JAKELJ010000020.1, on the reverse strand, counting down.
GTGGTTTCTGAATGAGAAATGAAAGGGGTGCTTTGATGTAGTTTGAGGTAAAAAGTTCTCAAGTTGGAGGCAATTGTGGCCAACCTGCAAGATGTTGTGATCCCACTTGAACAGGAAGAAGTATTTGAAATTTACAATCCATATTTCAAAAAAATAAAGGTATCTTGGAGAGCGGGGTCACTCAGAGGGCAACATACCAGCCAGTCACGCTCTTTTGGGCCTTTGTTTGCGAATCGCGTTTTTTTTCACACACGAAGGGCGGGGGGAAGCAGCCTAGAATGAGCGCCTTGTGGCACTAATGTAGTTCTTGGGCCTTCTTGGGAAAAGCCTTCAATGTTGTGCTCCATTGAGGCCCAGTATAAAAGTAGTACTGGTTGTTGTGTAGATCTGGCCTTTCTAAAATGAGTTGCACGAGGCCTGGGATCCCCTGTAGAACTCCCTGTCTTTTCCCAGGGCCCCGAGGGAGAACTGAGTAGTGGTGATTCCTCAGCCTGAATCCTGGACTTTGGGGCCCAGAGCAGACCAGGAGAGACCGAAGGTGCTTCCACAAGAAGTCCTGGCACTGAGCCTTGGTGCTAAGCTCTGTGCACTTGACCTGAGGGACACTGTCAAAGGGATAATGAAGGTGCTTTGACACCCTTTGCTCTTGTCCAGGCTCATTGGGGAAAGATGCAACAAGGCTTAGTTTCAAGTCATCATGTGGTAGTGCTCTAAACCATTCAGGGTCAGTGTAGAACAGACCAAACAGAACCATTGTAGGTGGCACAAGACCGCATCAGCATCTGTGTCCAAGCCCCAAGAACAACATACGTGACCCAGAGTCAAAACTCCATTTGGAGACCGGTTTTCTGGTAGAGCTGCTGGCAAGATCCTTTCAAATGTCTCACCGGGATCATTAGGGAGGCCAAGTCGATGCAATTGTTGAGACCAGATAGGTAGAAATGTGTAGGTCTTTCAAGTTGGCACTGTTCTTTTGTTTTTCATTTTTTTATTCTGCATATCTATCTATCAGTTTTATTTTCAATGTGCTCCTGTGAAGGCACTCAGGACTGGGCCAGTTGATTGTAATTAAAACAATCAATTGAGAAGGAGTGAGAACCAAGGAAAAATGTGTGTGAAGGACAAGCAAAATAATTAAGGAAATAAATCTGCTGGCAAATCATACACTTGTGTAAAATATGTCGTCACTTATGGTGTATAAGACTGAAATGTGCATAAAAGTATAAGCATGCATAGTGCCTTGAGATTCGTTTTGGGGTGGAAGCATATGTCACTTCACTGGGAAATGTCATGCTTTCATGGGTGATAAGGAGAAGAAGGTGAAAATGCACGCAACCGTCAGTAGACGCTTACAGTCTTCGGCCTCCTCAGGTGAGTCGTGAGAATTTGTTGCCTCCCTTGAGTTCATGAAATGTGAAATCCATAGTTGCTGTCATCCCTTCTGGACTTGATGCATGGCCAGGTCACTGATCACATAGATGGGTGACTAGCTGCTTGGAAAAGACCTGCTCTAGGGTCAGAAGTTTCCTGAGGTGTCCTCTTCATCCAAGGGATTTATCCTCAGATACTCAGGGTACAACAGAGCCTTCAAGAGGAAAGAAGCCCCACCTGAATGGACATGATTTGTAGAGAAGGAAGTTCCACCAAGACCAGGTGCTAATGAAATTAGAGTGCATTCCGGCCCCAGAGTGGTTTCTGAATGAGAAATGAAAGGGGTGCTTTGATGTAGTTTGAGGTAAAAAGTTCTCAAGTTGGAGGCAATTGTGGCCAACCTGCAAGATGTTGTGATCCCACTTGAACAGGAAGAAGTATTTGAAATTTACAATCCATATTTCAAAAAAATAAAGGTATCTGGAGAGCGGGGTCACTCAGAGGGCAACATACCAGCCAGTCACGCTCTTTTGGGCCTTTGTTTGCGAATCGCGTTTTTTTCACACACGAAGGGCGGGGGAAGCAGCCTAGAATGAGCGCCTTGTGGCACTAATGTAGTTCTTGGGCCTTCTTGGGAAAAGCCTTCAATGTTGTGCTCCATTGAGGCCCAGTATAAAAGTAGTACTGGTTGTTGTGTAGATCTGGCCTTTCTAAAATGAGTTGCACGAGGCCTGGGATCCCCTGTAGAACTCCCTGTCTTTTCCCAGGGCCCCGAGGGAGAACTGAGTAGTGGTGATTCCTCAGCCTGAATCCTGGACTTTGGGGCCCAGAGCAGACCAGGAGAGACCGAAGGTGCTTCCACAAGAAGTCCTGGCACTGAGCCTTGGTGCTAAGCTCTGTGCACTTGACCTGAGGGACACTGTCAAAGGGATAATGAAGGTGCTTTGACACCCTTTGCTCTTGTCCAGGCTCATTGGGGAAAGATGCAACAAGGCTTAGTTTCAAGTCATCATGTGGTAGTGCTCTAAACCATTCAGGGTCAGTGTAGAACAGACCAAACAGAACCATTGTAGGTGGCACAAGACCGCATCAGCATCTGTGTCCAAGCCCCAAGAACAACATACGTGACCCAGAGTCAAAACTCCATTTGGAGACCGGTTTTCTGGTAGAGCTGCTGGCAAGATCCTTTCAAATGTCTCACCGGGATCATTAGGGAGGCCAAGTCGATGCAATTGTTGAGACCAGATAGGTAGAAATGTGTAGGTCTTTCAAGTTGGCACTGTTCTTTTGTTTTTCATTTTTTTATTCTGCATATCTATCTATCAGTTTTATTTTCAATGTGCTCCTGTGAAGGCACTCAGGACTGGGCCAGTTGATTGTAATTAAAACAATCAATTGAGAAGGAGTGAGAACCAAGGAAAAATGTGTGTGAAGGACAAGCAAAATAATTAAGGAAATAAATCTGCTGGCAAATCATACACTTGTGTAAAATATGTCGTCACTTATGGTGTATAAGACTGAAATGTGCATAAAAGTATAAGCATGCATAGTGCCTTGAGATTCGTTTTGGGGTGGAAGCATATGTCACTTCACTGGGAAATGTCATGCTTTCATGGGTGATAAGGAGAAGAAGGTGAAAATGCACGCAACCGTCAGTAGACGCTTACAGTCTTCGGCCTCCTCAGGTGAGTCGTGAGAATTTGTTGCCTCCCTTGAGTTCATGAAATGTGAAATCCATAGTTGCTGTCATCCCTTCTGGACTTGATGCATGGCCAGGTCACTGATCACATAGATGGGTGACTAGCTGCTTGGAAAAGACCTGCTCTAGGGTCAGAAGTTTCCTGAGGTGTCCTCTTCATCCAAGGGATTTATCCTCAGATACTCAGGGTACAACAGAGCCTTCAAGAGGAAAGAAGCCCCACCTGAATGGACATGATTTGTAGAGAAGGAAGTTCCACCAAGACCAGGTGCTAATGAAATTAGAGTGCATTCCGGCCCCAGAGTGGTTTCTGAATGAGAAATGAAAGGGGTGCTTTGATGTAGTTTGAGGTAAAAAGTTCTCAAGTTGGAGGCAATTGTGGCCAACCTGCAAGATGTTGTGATCCCACTTGAACAGGAAGAAGTATTTGAAATTTACAATCCATATTTCAAAAAAATAAAGGTATCTTGGAGAGCGGGGTCACTCAGAGGGCAACATACCAGCCAGTCACGCTCTTTTGGGCCTTTGTTTGCGAATCGCGTTTTTTTTTTTCACACACGAAGGGCGGGGGAAGCAGCCTAGAATGAGCGCCTTGTGGCACTAATGTAGTTCTTGGGCCTTCTTGGGAAAAGCCTTCAATGTTGTGCTCCATTGAGGCCCAGTATAAAAGTAGTACTGGTTGTTGTGTAGATCTGGCCTTTCTAAAATGAGTTGCACGAGGCCTGGGATCCCCTGTAGAACTCCCTGTCTTTTCCCAGGGCCCCGAGGGAGAACTGAGTAGTGGTATTTCCTCAGCCTGAATCCTGGACTTTGGGGCCCAGAGCAGACCAGGAGAGACCGAAGGTGCTTCCACAAGAAGTCCTGGCACTGAGCCTTGGTGCTAAGCTCTGTGCACTTGACCTGAGGGACACTGTCAAAGGGATAATGAAGGTGCTTTGACACCCTTTGCTCTTGTCCAGGCTCATTGGGGAAAGATGCAACAAGGCTTAGTTTCAAGTCATCATGTGGTAGTGCTCTAAACCATTCAGGGTCAGTGTAGAACAGACCAAACAGAACCATTGTAGGTGGCACAAGACCGCATCAGCATCTGTGTCCAAGCCCCAAGAACAACATACGTGACCCAGAGTCAAAACTCCATTTGGAGACCGGTTTTCTGGTAGAGCTGCTGGCAAGATCCTTTCAAATGTCTCACCGGGATCATTAGGGAGGCCAAGTCGATGCAATTGTTGAGACCAGATAGGTAGAAATGTGTAGGTCTTTCAAGTTGGCACTGTTCTTTTGTTTTTCATTTTTTTATTCTGCATATCTATCTATCAGTTTTATTTTCAATGTGCTCCTGTGAAGGCACTCAGGACTGGGCCAGTTGATTGTAATTAAAACAATCAATTGAGAAGGAGTGAGAACCAAGGAAAAATGTGTGTGAAGGACAAGCAAAATAATTAAGGAAATAAATCTGCTGGCAAATCATACACTTGTGTAAAATATGTCGTCACTTATGGTGTATAAGACTGAAATGTGCATAAAAGTATAAGCATGCATAGTGCCTTGAGATTCGTTTTGGGGTGGAAGCATATGTCACTTCACTGGGAAATGTCATGCTTTCATGGGTGATAAGGAGAAGAAGGTGAAAATGCACGCAACCGTCAGTAGACGCTTACAGTCTTCGGCCTCCTCAGGTGAGTCGTGAGAATTTGTTGCCTCCCTTGAGTTCATGAAATGTGAAATCCATAGTTGCTGTCATCCCTTCTGGACTTGATGCATGGCCAGGTCACTGATCACATAGATGGGTGACTAGCTGCTTGGAAAAGACCTGCTCTAGGGTCAGAAGTTTCCTGAGGTGTCCTCTTCATCCAAGGGATTTATCCTCAGATACTCAGGGTACAACAGAGCCTTCAAGAGGAAAGAAGCCCCACCTGAATGGACATGATTTGTAGAGAAGGAAGTTCCACCAAGACCAGGTGCTAATGAAATTAGAGTGCATTCCGGCCCCAGAGTGGTTTCTGAATGAGAAATGAAAGGGGTGCTTTGATGTAGTTTGAGGTAAAAAGTTCTCAAGTTGGAGGCAATTGTGGCCAACCTGCAAGATGTTGTGATCCCACTTGAACAGGAAGAAGTATTTGAAATTTACAATCCATATTTCAAAAAAATAAAGGTATCTTGGAGAGCGGGGTCACTCAGAGGGCAACATACCAGCCAGTCACGCTCTTTTGGGCCTTTGTTTGCGAATCGCGTTTTTTTTTTTCACACACGAAGGGCGGGGGAAGCAGCCTAGAATGAGCGCCTTGTGGCACTAATGTAGTTCTTGGGCCTTCTTGGGAAAAGCCTTCAATGTTGTGCTCCATTGAGGCCCAGTATAAAAGTAGTACTGGTTGTTGTGTAGATCTGGCCTTTCTAAAATGAGTTGCACGAGGCCTGGGATCCCCTGTAGAACTCCCTGTCTTTTCCCAGGGCCCCGAGGGAGAACTGAGTAGTGGTGATTCCTCAGCCTGAATCCTGGACTTTGGGGCCCAGAGCAGACCAGGAGAGACCGAAGGTGCTTCCACAAGAAGTCCTGGCACTGAGCCTTGGTGCTAAGCTCTGTGCACTTGACCTGAGGGACACTGTCAAAGGGATAATGAAGGTGCTTTGACACCCTTTGCTCTTGTCCAGGCTCATTGGGGAAAGATGCAACAAGGCTTAGTTTCAAGTCATCATGTGGTAGTGCTCTAAACCATTCAGGGTCAGTGTAGAACAGACCAAACAGAACCATTGTAGGTGGCACAAGACCGCATCAGCATCTGTGTCCAAGCCCCAAGAACAACATACGTGACCCAGAGTCAAAACTCCATTTGGAGACCGGTTTTCTGGTAGAGCTGCTGGCAAGATCCTTTCAAATGTCTCACCGGGATCATTAGGGAGGCCAAGTCGATGCAATTGTTGAGACCAGATAGGTAGAAATGTGTAGGTCTTTCAAGTTGGCACTGTTCTTTTGTTTTTCATTTTTTTATTCTGCATATCTATCTATCAGTTTTATTTTCAATGTGCTCCTGTGAAGGCACTCAGGACTGGGCCAGTTGATTGTAATTAAAACAATCAATTGAGAAGGAGTGAGAACCAAGGAAAAATGTGTGTGAAGGACAAGCAAAATAATTAAGGAAATAAATCTGCTGGCAAATCATACACTTGTGTAAAATATGTCGTCACTTATGGTGTATAAGACTGAAATGTGCATAAAAGTATAAGCATGCATAGTGCCTTGAGATTCGTTTTGGGGTGGAAGCATATGTCACTTCACTGGGAAATGTCATGCTTTCATGGGTGATAAGGAGAAGAAGGTGAAAATGCACGCAACCGTCAGTAGACGCTTACAGTCTTCGGCCTCCTCAGGTGAGTCGTGAGAATTTGTTGCCTCCCTTGAGTTCATGAAATGTGAAATCCATAGTTGCTGTCATCCCTTCTGGACTTGATGCATGGCCAGGTCACTGATCACATAGATGGGTGACTAGCTGCTTGGAAAAGACCTGCTCTAGGGTCAGAAGTTTCCTGAGGTGTCCTCTTCATCCAAGGGATTTATCCTCAGATACTCAGGGTACAACAGAGCCTTCAAGAGGAAAGAAGCCCCACCTGAATGGACATGATTTGTAGAGAAGGAAGTTCCACCAAGACCAGGTGCTAATGAAATTAGAGTGCATTCCGGCCCCAGAGTGGTTTCTGAATGAGAAATGAAAGGGGTGCTTTGATGTAGTTTGAGGTAAAAAGTTCTCAAGTTGGAGGCAATTGTGGCCAACCTGCAAGATGTTGTGATCCCACTTGAACAGGAAGAAGTATTTGAAATTTACAATCCATATTTCAAAAAAATAAAGGTATCTTGGAGAGCGGGGTCACTCAGAGGGCAACATACCAGCCAGTCACGCTCTTTTGGGCCTTTGTTTGCGAATCGCGTTTTTTTTCACACACGAAGGGCGGGGGAAGCAGCCTAGAATGAGCGCCTTGTGGCACTAATGTAGTTCTTGGGCCTTCTTGGGAAAAGCCTTCAATGTTGTGCTCCATTGAGGCCCAGTATAAAAGTAGTACTGGTTGTTGTGTAGATCTGGCCTTTCTAAAATGAGTTGCACGAGGCCTGGGATCCCCTGTAGAACTCCCTGTCTTTTCCCAGGGCCCCGAGGGAGAACTGAGTAGTGGTGATTCCTCAGCCTGAATCCTGGACTTTGGGGCCCAGAGCAGACCAGGAGAGACCGAAGGTGCTTCCACAAGAAGTCCTGGCACTGAGCCTTGGTGCTAAGCTCTGTGCACTTGACCTGAGGGACACTGTCAAAGGGATAATGAAGGTGCTTTGACACCCTTTGCTCTTGTCCAGGCTCATTGGGGAAAGATGCAACAAGGCTTAGTTTCAAGTCATCATGTGGTAGTGCTCTAAACCATTCAGGGTCAGTGTAGAACAGACCAAACAGAACCATTGTAGGTGGCACAAGACCGCATCAGCATCTGTGTCCAAGCCCCAAGAACAACATACGTGACCCAGAGTCAAAACTCCATTTGGAGACCGGTTTTCTGGTAGAGCTGCTGGCAAGATCCTTTCAAATGTCTCACCGGGATCATTAGGGAGGCCAAGTCGATGCAATTGTTGAGACCAGATAGGTAGAAATGTGTAGGTCTTTCAAGTTGGCACTGTTCTTTTGTTTTTCATTTTTTTATTCTGCATATCTATCTATCAGTTTTATTTTCAATGTGCTCCTGTGAAGGCACTCAGGACTGGGCCAGTTGATTGTAATTAAAACAATCAATTGAGAAGGAGTGAGAACCAAGGAAAAATGTGTGTGAAGGACAAGCAAAATAATTAAGGAAATAAATCTGCTGGCAAATCATACACTTGTGTAAAATATGTCGTCACTTATGGTGTATAAGACTGAAATGTGCATAAAAGTATAAGCATGCATAGTGCCTTGAGATTCGTTTTGGGGTGGAAGCATATGTCACTTCACTGGGAAATGTCATGCTTTCATGGGTGATAAGGAGAAGAAGGTGAAAATGCACGCAACCGTCAGTAGACGCTTACAGTCTTCGGCCTCCTCAGGTGAGTCGTGAGAATTTGTTGCCTCCCTTGAGTTCATGAAATGTGAAATCCATAGTTGCTGTCATCCCTTCTGGACTTGATGCATGGCCAGGTCACTGATCACATAGATGGGTGACTAGCTGCTTGGAAAAGACCTGCTCTAGGGTCAGAAGTTTCCTGAGGTGTCCTCTTCATCCAAGGGATTTATCCTCAGATACTCAGGGTACAACAGAGCCTTCAAGAGGAAAGAAGCCCCACCTGAATGGACATGATTTGTAGAGAAGGAAGTTCCACCAAGACCAGGTGCTAATGAAATTAGAGTGCATTCCGGCCCCAGAGTGGTTTCTGAATGAGAAATGAAAGGGGTGCTTTGATGTAGTTTGAGGTAAAAAGTTCTCAAGTTGGAGGCAATTGTGGCCAACCTGCAAGATGTTGTGATCCCACTTGAACAGGAAGAAGTATTTGAAATTTACAATCCATATTTCAAAAAAATAAAGGTATCTTGGAGAGCGGGGTCACTCAGAGGGCAACATACCAGCCAGTCACGCTCTTTTGGGCCTTTGTTTGCGAATCGCGTTTTTTTTCACACACGAAGGGCGGGGGAAGCAGCCTAGAATGAGCGCCTTGTGGCACTAATGTAGTTCTTGGGCCTTCTTGGGAAAAGCCTTCAATGTTGTGCTCCATTGAGGCCCAGTATAAAAGTAGTACTGGTTGTTGTGTAGATCTGGCCTTTCTAAAATGAGTTGCACGAGGCCTGGGATCCCCTGTAGAACTCCCTGTCTTTTCCCAGGGCCCCGAGGGAGAACTGAGTAGTGGTGATTCCTCAGCCTGAATCCTGGACTTTGGGGCCCAGAGCAGACCAGGAGAGACCGAAGGTGCTTCCACAAGAAGTCCTGGCACTGAGCCTTGGTGCTAAGCTCTGTGCACTTGACCTGAGGGACACTGTCAAAGGGATAATGAAGGTGCTTTGACACCCTTTGCTCTTGTCCAGGCTCATTGGGGAAAGATGCAACAAGGCTTAGTTTCAAGTCATCATGTGGTAGTGCTCTAAACCATTCAGGGTCAGTGTAGAACAGACCAAACAGAACCATTGTAGGTGGCACAAGACCGCATCAGCATCTGTGTCCAAGCCCCAAGAACAACATACGTGACCCAGAGTCAAAACTCCATTTGGAGACCGGTTTTCTGGTAGAGCTGCTGGCAAGATCCTTTCAAATGTCTCACCGGGATCATTAGGGAGGCCAAGTCGATGCAATTGTTGAGACCAGATAGGTAGAAATGTGTAGGTCTTTCAAGTTGGCACTGTTCTTTTGTTTTTCATTTTTTTATTCTGCATATCTATCTATCAGTTTTATTTTCAATGTGCTCCTGTGAAGGCACTCAGGACTGGGCCAGTTGATTGTAATTAAAACAATCAATTGAGAAGGAGTGAGAACCAAGGAAAAATGTGTGTGAAGGACAAGCAAAATAATTAAGGAAATAAATCTGCTGGCAAATCATACACTTGTGTAAAATATGTCGTCACTTATGGTGTATAAGACTGAAATGTGCATAAAAGTATAAGCATGCATAGTGCCTTGAGATTCGTTTTGGGGTGGAAGCATATGTCACTTCACTGGGAAATGTCATGCTTTCATGGGTGATAAGGAGAAGAAGGTGAAAATGCACGCAACCGTCAGTAGACGCTTACAGTCTTCGGCCTCCTCAGGTGAGTCGTGAGAATTTGTTGCCTCCCTTGAGTTCATGAAATGTGAAATCCATAGTTGCTGTCATCCCTTCTGGACTTGATGCATGGCCAGGTCACTGATCACATAGATGGGTGACTAGCTGCTTGGAAAAGACCTGCTCTAGGGTCAGAAGTTTCCTGAGGTGTCCTCTTCATCCAAGGGATTTATCCTCAGATACTCAGGGTACAACAGAGCCTTCAAGAGGAAAGAAGCCCCACCTGAATGGACATGATTTGTAGAGAAGGAAGTTCCACCAAGACCAGGTGCTAATGAAATTAGAGTGCATTCCGGCCCCAGAGTGGTTTCTGAATGAGAAATGAAAGGGGTGCTTTGATGTAGTTTGAGGTAAAAAGTTCTCAAGTTGGAGGCAATTGTGGCCAACCTGCAAGATGTTGTGATCCCACTTGAACAGGAAGAAGTATTTGAAATTTACAATCCATATTTCAAAAAAATAAAGGTATCTTGGAGAGCGGGGTCACTCAGAGGGCAACATACCAGCCAGTCACGCTCTTTTGGGCCTTTTTGTTTGCGAATCGCGTTTTTTTCACACACGAAGGGCGGGGGAAGCAGCCTAGAATGAGCGCCTTGTGGCACTAATGTAGTTCTTGGGCCTTCTTGGGAAAAGCCTTCAATGTTGTGCTCCATTGAGGCCCAGTATAAAAGTAGTACTGGTTGTTGTGTAGATCTGGCCTTTCTAAAATGAGTTGCACGAGGCCTGGGATCCCCTGTAGAACTCCCTGTCTTTTCCCAGGGCCCCGAGGGAGAACTGAGTAGTGGTGATTCCTCAGCCTGAATCCTGGACTTTGGGGCCCAGAGCAGACCAGGAGAGACCGAAGGTGCTTCCACAAGAAGTCCTGGCACTGAGCCTTGGTGCTAAGCTCTGTGCACTTGACCTGAGGGACACTGTCAAAGGGATAATGAAGGTGCTTTGACACCCTTTGCTCTTGTCCAGGCTCATTGGGGAAAGATGCAACAAGGCTTAGTTTCAAGTCATCATGTGGTAGTGCTCTAAACCATTCAGGGTCAGTGTAGAACAGACCAAACAGAACCATTGTAGGTGGCACAAGACCGCATCAGCATCTGTGTCCAAGCCCCAAGAACAACATACGTGACCCAGAGTCAAAACTCCATTTGGAGACCGGTTTTCTGGTAGAGCTGCTGGCAAGATCCTTTCAAATGTCTCACCGGGATCATTAGGGAGGCCAAGTCGATGCAATTGTTGAGACCAGATAGGTAGAAATGTGTAGGTCTTTCAAGTTGGCACTGTTCTTTTGTTTTTCATTTTTTTATTCTGCATATCTATCTATCAGTTTTATTTTCAATGTGCTCCTGTGAAGGCACTCAGGACTGGGCCAGTTGATTGTAATTAAAACAATCAATTGAGAAGGAGTGAGAACCAAGGAAAAATGTGTGTGAAGGACAAGCAAAATAATTAAGGAAATAAATCTGCTGGCAAATCATACACTTGTGTAAAATATGTCGTCACTTATGGTGTATAAGACTGAAATGTGCATAAAAGTATAAGCATGCATAGTGCCTTGAGATTCGTTTTGGGGTGGAAGCATATGTCACTTCACTGGGAAATGTCATGCTTTCATGGGTGATAAGGAGAAGAAGGTGAAAATGCACGCAACCGTCAGTAGACGCTTACAGTCTTCGGCCTCCTCAGGTGAGTCGTGAGAATTTGTTGCCTCCCTTGAGTTCATGAAATGTGAAATCCATAGTTGCTGTCATCCCTTCTGGACTTGATGCATGGCCAGGTCACTGATCACATAGATGGGTGACTAGCTGCTTGGAAAAGACCTGCTCTAGGGTCAGAAGTTTCCTGAGGTGTCCTCTTCATCCAAGGGATTTATCCTCAGATACTCAGGGTACAACAGAGCCTTCAAGAGGAAAGAAGCCCCACCTGAATGGACATGATTTGTAGAGAAGGAAGTTCCACCAAGACCAGGTGCTAATGAAATTAGAGTGCATTCCGGCCCCAGAGTGGTTTCTGAATGAGAAATGAAAGGGGTGCTTTGATGTAGTTTGAGGTAAAAAGTTCTCAAGTTGGAGGCAATTGTGGCCAACCTGCAAGATGTTGTGATCCCACTTGAACAGGAAGAAGTATTTGAAATTTACAATCCATATTTCAAAAAAATAAAGGTATCTTGGAGAGCGGGGTCACTCAGAGGGCAACATACCAGCCAGTCACGCTCTTTTGGGCCTTTGTTTGCGAATCGCGTTTTTTTCACACACGAAGGGCGGGGGAAGCAGCCTAGAATGAGCGCCTTGTGGCACTAATGTAGTTCTTGGGCCTTCTTGGGAAAAGCCTTCAATGTTGTGCTCCATTGAGGCCCAGTATAAAAGTAGTACTGGTTGTTGTGTAGATCTGGCCTTTCTAAAATGAGTTGCACGAGGCCTGGGATCCCCTGTAGAACTCCCTGTCTTTTCCCAGGGCCCCGAGGGAGAACTGAGTAGTGGTGATTCCTCAGCCTGAATCCTGGACTTTGGGGCCCAGAGCAGACCAGGAGAGAGACCGAAGGTGCTTCCACAAGAAGTCCTGGCACTGAGCCTTGGTGCTAAGCTCTGTGCACTTGACCTGAGGGACACTGTCAAAGGGATAATGAAGGTGCTTTGACACCCTTTGCTCTTGTCCAGGCTCATTGGGGAAAGATGCAACAAGGCTTAGTTTCAAGTCATCATGTGGTAGTGCTCTAAACCATTCAGGGTCAGTGTAGAACAGACCAAACAGAACCATTGTAGGTGGCACAAGACCGCATCAGCATCTGTGTCCAAGCCCCAAGAACAACATACGTGACCCAGAGTCAAAACTCCATTTGGAGACCGGTTTTCTGGTAGAGCTGCTGGCAAGATCCTTTCAAATGTCTCACCGGGATCATTAGGGAGGCCAAGTCGATGCAATTGTTGAGACCAGATAGGTAGAAATGTGTAGGTCTTTCAAGTTGGCACTGTTCTTTTGTTTTTCATTTTTTTATTCTGCATATCTATCTATCAGTTTTATTTTCAATGTGCTCCTGTGAAGGCACTCAGGACTGGGCCAGTTGATTGTAATTAAAACAATCAATTGAGAAGGAGTGAGAACCAAGGAAAAATGTGTGTGAAGGACAAGCAAAATAATTAAGGAAATAAATCTGCTGGCAAATCATACACTTGTGTAAAATATGTCGTCACTTATGGTGTATAAGACTGAAATGTGCATAAAAGTATAAGCATGCATAGTGCCTTGAGATTCGTTTTGGGGTGGAAGCATATGTCACTTCACTGGGAAATGTCATGCTTTCATGGGTGATAAGGAGAAGAAGGTGAAAATGCACGCAACCGTCAGTAGACGCTTACAGTCTTCGGCCTCCTCAGGTGAGTCGTGAGAATTTGTTGCCTCCCTTGAGTTCATGAAATGTGAAATCCATAGTTGCTGTCATCCCTTCTGGACTTGATGCATGGCCAGGTCACTGATCACATAGATGGGTGACTAGCTGCTTGGAAAAGACCTGCTCTAGGGTCAGAAGTTTCCTGAGGTGTTCCTCTTCATCCAAGGGATTTATCCTCAGATACTCAGGGTACAACAGAGCCTTCAAGAGGAAAGAAGCCCCACCTGAATGGACATGATTTGTAGAGAAGGAAGTTCCACCAAGACCAGGTGCTAATGAAATTAGAGTGCATTCCGGCCCCAGAGTGGTTTCTGAATGAGAAATGAAAGGGGTGCTTTGATGTAGTTTGAGGTAAAAAGTTCTCAAGTTGGAGGCAATTGTGGCCAACCTGCAAGATGTTGTGATCCCACTTGAACAGGAAGAAGTATTTGAAATTTACAATCCATATTTCAAAAAAATAAAGGTATCTTGGAGAGCGGGGTCACTCAGAGGGCAACATACCAGCCAGTCACGCTCTTTTGGGCCTTTGTTTGCGAATCGCGTTTTTTTTTCACACACGAAGGGCGGGGGAAGCAGCCTAGAATGAGCGCCTTGTGGCACTAATGTAGTTCTTGGGCCTTCTTGGGAAAAGCCTTCAATGTTGTGTGCTCCATTGAGGCCCAGTATAAAAGTAGTACTGGTTGTTGTGTAGATCTGGCCTTTCTAAAATGAGTTGCACGAGGCCTGGGATCCCCTGTAGAACTCCCTGTCTTTTCCCAGGGCCCCGAGGGAGAACTGAGTAGTGGTGATTCCTCAGCCTGAATCCTGGACTTTGGGGCCCAGAGCAGACCAGGAGAGACCGAAGGTGCTTCCACAAGAAGTCCTGGCACTGAGCCTTGGTGCTAAGCTCTGTGCACTTGACCTGAGGGACACTGTCAAAGGGATAATGAAGGTGCTTTGACACCCTTTGCTCTTGTCCAGGCTCATTGGGGAAAGATGCAACAAGGCTTAGTTTCAAGTCATCATGTGGTAGTGCTCTAAACCATTCAGGGTCAGTGTAGAACAGACCAAACAGAACCATTGTAGGTGGCACAAGACCGCATCAGCATCTGTGTCCAAGCCCCAAGAACAACATACGTGACCCAGAGTCAAAACTCCATTTGGAGACCGGTTTTTCTGGTAGAGCTGCTGGCAAGATCCTTTCAAATGTCTCACCGGGATCATTAGGGAGGCCAAGTCGATGCAATTGTTGAGACCAGATAGGTAGAAATGTGTAGGTCTTTCAAGTTGGCACTGTTCTTTTGTTTTTCATTTTTTTTATTCTGCATATCTATCTATCAGTTTTATTTTCAATGTGCTCCTGTGAAGGCACTCAGGACTGGGCCAGTTGATTGTAATTAAAACAATCAATTGAGAAGGAGTGAGAACCAAGGAAAAATGTGTGTGAAGGACAAGCAAAATAATTAAGGAAATAAATCTGCTGGCAAATCATACACTTGTGTAAAATATGTCGTCACTTATGGTGTATAAGACTGAAATGTGCATAAAAGTATAAGCATGCATAGTGCCTTGAGATTCGTTTTGGGGTGGAAGCATATGTCACTTCACTGGGAAATGTCATGCTTTCATGGGTGATAAGGAGAAGAAGGTGAAAATGCACGCAACCGTCAGTAGACGCTTACAGTCTTCGGCCTCCTCAGGTGAGTCGTGAGAATTTGTTGCCTCCCTTGAGTTCATGAAATGTGAAATCCATAGTTGCTGTCATCCCTTCTGGACTTGATGCATGGCCAGGTCACTGATCACATAGATGGGTGACTAGCTGCTTGGAAAAGACCTGCTCTAGGGTCAGAAGTTTCCTGAGGTGTCCTCTTCATCCAAGGGATTTATCCTCAGATACTCAGGGTACAACAGAGCCTTCAAGAGGAAAGAAGCCCCACCTGAATGGACATGATTTGTAGAGAAGGAAGTTCCACCAAGACCAGGTGCTAATGAAATTAGAGTGCATTCCGGCCCCAGAGTGGTTTCTGAATGAGAAATGAAAGGGGTGCTTTGATGTAGTTTGAGGTAAAAAGTTCTCAAGTTGGAGGCAATTGTGGCCAACCTGCAAGATGTTGTGATCCCACTTGAACAGGAAGAAGTATTTGAAATTTACAATCCATATTTCAAAAAAATAAAGGTATCTTGGAGAGCGGGGTCACTCAGAGGGCAACATACCAGCCAGTCACGCTCTTTTGGGCCTTTGTTTGCGAATCGCGTTTTTTTCACACACGAAGGGCGGGGGAAGCAGCCTAGAATGAGCGCCTTGTGGCACTAATGTAGTTCTTGGGCCTTCTTGGGAAAAGCCTTCAATGTTGTGCTCCATTGAGGCCCAGTATAAAAGTAGTACTGGTTGTTGTGTAGATCTGGCCTTTCTAAAATGAGTTGCACGAGGCCTGGGATCCCCTGTAGAACTCCCTGTCTTTTCCCAGGGCCCCGAGGGAGAACTGAGTAGTGGTGATTCCTCAGCCTGAATCCTGGACTTTGGGGCCCAGAGCAGACCAGGAGAGACCGAAGGTGCTTCCACAAGAAGTCCTGGCACTGAGCCTTGGTGCTAAGCTCTGTGCACTTGACCTGAGGGACACTGTCAAAGGGATAATGAAGGTGCTTTGACACCCTTTGCTCTTGTCCAGGCTCATTGGGGAAAGATGCAACAAGGCTTAGTTTCAAGTCATCATGTGGTAGTGCTCTAAACCATTCAGGGTCAGTGTAGAACAGACCAAACAGAACCATTGTAGGTGGCACAAGACCGCATCAGCATCTGTGTCCAAGCCCCAAGAACAACATACGTGACCCAGAGTCAAAACTCCATTTGGAGACCGGTTTTCTGGTAGAGCTGCTGGCAAGATCCTTTCAAATGTCTCACCGGGATCATTAGGGAGGCCAAGTCGATGCAATTGTTGAGACCAGATAGGTAGAAATGTGTAGGTCTTTCAAGTTGGCACTGTTCTTTTGTTTTTCATTTTTTTATTCTGCATATCTATCTATCAGTTTTATTTTCAATGTGCTCCTGTGAAGGCACTCAGGACTGGGCCAGTTGATTGTAATTAAAACAATCAATTGAGAAGGAGTGAGAACCAAGGAAAAATGTGTGTGAAGGACAAGCAAAATAATTAAGGAAATAAATCTGCTGGCAAATCATACACTTGTGTAAAATATGTCGTCACTTATGGTGTATAAGACTGAAATGTGCATAAAAGTATAAGCATGCATAGTGCCTTGAGATTCGTTTTGGGGTGGAAGCATATGTCACTTCACTGGGAAATGTCATGCTTTCATGGGTGATAAGGAGAAGAAGGTGAAAATGCACGCAACCGTCAGTAGACGCTTACAGTCTTCGGCCTCCTCAGGTGAGTCGTGAGAATTTGTTGCCTCCCTTGAGTTCATGAAATGTGAAATCCATAGTTGCTGTCATCCCTTCTGGACTTGATGCATGGCCAGGTCACTGATCACATAGATGGGTGACTAGCTGCTTGGAAAAGACCTGCTCTAGGGTCAGAAGTTTCCTGAGGTGTCCTCTTCATCCAAGGGATTTATCCTCAGATACTCAGGGTACAACAGAGCCTTCAAGAGGAAAGAAGCCCCACCTGAATGGACATGATTTGTAGAGAAGGAAGTTCCACCAAGACCAGGTGCTAATGAAATTAGAGTGCATTCCGGCCCCAGAGTGGTTTCTGAATGAGAAATGAAAGGGGTGCTTTGATGTAGTTTGAGGTAAAAAGTTCTCAAGTTGGAGGCAATTGTGGCCAACCTGCAAGATGTTGTGATCCCACTTGAACAGGAAGAAGTATTTGAAATTTACAATCCATATTTCAAAAAAATAAAGGTATCTTGGAGAGCGGGGTCACTCAGAGGGCAACATACCAGCCAGTCACGCTCTTTTGGGCCTTTGTTTGCGAATCGCGTTTTTTTTCACACACGAAGGGCGGGGGAAGCAGCCTAGAATGAGCGCCTTGTGGCACTAATGTAGTTCTTGGGCCTTCTTGGGAAAAGCCTTCAATGTTGTGCTCCATTGAGGCCCAGTATAAAAGTAGTACTGGTTGTTGTGTAGATCTGGCCTTTCTAAAATGAGTTGCACGAGGCCTGGGATCCCCTGTAGAACTCCCTGTCTTTTCCCAGGGCCCCGAGGGAGAACTGAGAGTAGTGGTGATTCCTCAGCCTGAATCCTGGACTTTGGGGCCCAGAGCAGACCAGGAGAGACCGAAGGTGCTTCCACAAGAAGTCCTGGCACTGAGCCTTGGTGCTAAGCTCTGTGCACTTGACCTGAGGGACACTGTCAAAGGGATAATGAAGGTGCTTTGACACCCTTTGCTCTTGTCCAGGCTCATTGGGGAAAGATGCAACAAGGCTTAGTTTCAAGTCATCATGTGGTAGTGCTCTAAACCATTCAGGGTCAGTGTAGAACAGACCAAACAGAACCATTGTAGGTGGCACAAGACCGCATCAGCATCTGTGTCCAAGCCCCAAGAACAACATACGTGACCCAGAGTCAAAACTCCATTTGGAGACCGGTTTTCTGGTAGAGCTGCTGGCAAGATCCTTTCAAATGTCTCACCGGGATCATTAGGGAGGCCAAGTCGATGCAATTGTTGAGACCAGATAGGTAGAAATGTGTAGGTCTTTCAAGTTGGCACTGTTTTTTTTGTTTTTCATTTTTTTATTCTGCATATCTATCTATCAGTTTTATTTTCAATGTGCTCCTGTGAAGGCACTCAGGACTGGGCCAGTTGATTGTAATTAAAACAATCAATTGAGAAGGAGTGAGAACCAAGGAAAAATGTGTGTGAAGGACAAGCAAAATAATTAAGGAAATAAATCTGCTGGCAAATCATACACTTGTGTAAAATATGTCGTCACTTATGGTGTATAAGACTGAAATGTGCATAAAAGTATAAGCATGCATAGTGCCTTGAGATTCGTTTTGGGGTGGAAGCATATGTCACTTCACTGGGAAATGTCATGCTTTCATGGGTGATAAGGAGAAGAAGGTGAAAATGCACGCAACCGTCAGTAGACGCTTACAGTCTTCGGCCTCCTCAGGTGAGTCGTGAGAATTTGTTGCCTCCCTTGAGTTCATGAAATGTGAAATCCATAGTTGCTGTCATCCCTTCTGGACTTGATGCATGGCCAGGTCACTGATCACATAGATGGGTGACTAGCTGCTTGGAAAAGACCTGCTCTAGGGTCAGAAGTTTCCTGAGGTGTCCTCTTCATCCAAGGGATTTATCCTCAGATACTCAGGGTACAACAGAGCCTTCAAGAGGAAAGAAGCCCCACCTGAATGGACATGATTTGTAGAGAAGGAAGTTCCACCAAGACCAGGTGCTAATGAAATTAGAGTGCATTCCGGCCCCAGAGTGGTTTCTGAATGAGAAATGAAAGGGGTGCTTTGATGTAGTTTGAGGTAAAAAGTTCTCAAGTTGGAGGCAATTGTGGCCAACCTGCAAGATGTTGTGATCCCACTTGAACAGGAAGAAGTATTTGAAATTTACAATCCATATTTCAAAAAAATAAAGGTATCTTGGAGAGCGGGGTCACTCAGAGGGCAACATACCAGCCAGTCACGCTCTTTTGGGCCTTTGTTTGCGAATCGCGTTTTTTTTCACACACGAAGGGCGGGGGAAGCAGCCTAGAATGAGCGCCTTGTGGCACTAATGTAGTTCTTGGGCCTTCTTGGGAAAAGCCTTCAATGTTGTGCTCCATTGAGGCCCAGTATAAAAGTAGTACTGGTTGTTGTGTAGATCTGGCCTTTCTAAAATGAGTTGCACGAGGCCTGGGATCCCCTGTAGAACTCCCTGTCTTTTCCCAGGGCCCCGAGGGAGAACTGAGTAGTGGTGATTCCTCAGCCTGAATCCTGGACTTTGGGGCCCAGAGCAGACCAGGAGAGACCGAAGGTGCTTCCACAAGAAGTCCTGGCACTGAGCCTTGGTGCTAAGCTCTGTGCACTTGACCTGAGGGACACTGTCAAAGGGATAATGAAGGTGCTTTGACACCCTTTGCTCTTGTCCAGGCTCATTGGGGAAAGATGCAACAAGGCTTAGTTTCAAGTCATCATGTGGTAGTGCTCTAAACCATTCAGGGTCAGTGTAGAACAGACCAAACAGAACCATTGTAGGTGGCACAAGACCGCATCAGCATCTGTGTCCAAGCCCCAAGAACAACATACGTGACCCAGAGTCAAAACTCCATTTGGAGACCGGTTTTCTGGTAGAGCTGCTGGCAAGATCCTTTCAAATGTCTCACCGGGATCATTAGGGAGGCCAAGTCGATGCAATTGTTGAGACCAGATAGGTAGAAATGTGTAGGTCTTTCAAGTTGGCACTGTTCTTTTGTTTTTCATTTTTTTATTCTGCATATCTATCTATCAGTTTTATTTTCAATGTGCTCCTGTGAAGGCACTCAGGACTGGGCCAGTTGATTGTAATTAAAACAATCAATTGAGAAGGAGTGAGAACCAAGGAAAAATGTGTGTGAAGGACAAGCAAAATAATTAAGGAAATAAATCTGCTGGCAAATCATACACTTGTGTAAAATATGTCGTCACTTATGGTGTATAAGACTGAAATGTGCATAAAAGTATAAGCATGCATAGTGCCTTGAGATTCGTTTTGGGGTGGAAGCATATGTCACTTCACTGGGAAATGTCATGCTTTCATGGGTGATAAGGAGAAGAAGGTGAAAATGCACGCAACCGTCAGTAGACGCTTACAGTCTTCGGCCTCCTCAGGTGAGTCGTGAGAATTTGTTGCCTCCCTTGAGTTCATGAAATGTGAAATCCATAGTTGCTGTCATCCCTTCTGGACTTGATGCATGGCCAGGTCACTGATCACATAGATGGGTGACTAGCTGCTTGGAAAAGACCTGCTCTAGGGTCAGAAGTTTCCTGAGGTGTCCTCTTCATCCAAGGGATTTATCCTCAGATACTCAGGGTACAACAGAGCCTTCAAGAGGAAAGAAGCCCCACCTGAATGGACATGATTTGTAGAGAAGGAAGTTCCACCAAGACCAGGTGCTAATGAAATTAGAGTGCATTCCGGCCCCAGAGTGGTTTCTGAATGAGAAATGAAAGGGGTGCTTTGATGTAGTTTGAGGTAAAAAGTTCTCAAGTTGGAGGCAATTGTGGCCAACCTGCAAGATGTTGTGATCCCACTTGAACAGGAAGAAGTATTTGAAATTTACAATCCATATTTCAAAAAAATAAAGGTATCTTGGAGAGCGGGGTCACTCAGAGGGCAACATACCAGCCAGTCACGCTCTTTTGGGCCTTTGTTTGCGAATCGCGTTTTTTTCACACACGAAGGGCGGGGGAAGCAGCCTAGAATGAGCGCCTTGTGGCACTAATGTAGTTCTTGGGCCTTCTTGGGAAAAGCCTTCAATGTTGTGCTCCATTGAGGCCCAGTATAAAAGTAGTACTGGTTGTTGTGTAGATCTGGCCTTTCTAAAATGAGTTGCACGAGGCCTGGGATCCCCTGTAGAACTCCCTGTCTTTTCCCAGGGCCCCGAGGGAGAACTGAGTAGTGGTGATTCCTCAGCCTGAATCCTGGACTTTGGGGCCCAGAGCAGACCAGGAGAGACCGAAGGTGCTTCCACAAGAAGTCCTGGCACTGAGCCTTGGTGCTAAGCTCTGTGCACTTGACCTGAGGGACACTGTCAAAGGGATAATGAAGGTGCTTTGACACCCTTTGCTCTTGTCCAGGCTCATTGGGGAAAGATGCAACAAGGCTTAGTTTCAAGTCATCATGTGGTAGTGCTCTAAACCATTCAGGGTCAGTGTAGAACAGACCAAACAGAACCATTGTAGGTGGCACAAGACCGCATCAGCATCTGTGTCCAAGCCCCAAGAACAACATACGTGACCCAGAGTCAAAACTCCATTTGGAGACCGGTTTTCTGGTAGAGCTGCTGGCAAGATCCTTTCAAATGTCTCACCGGGATCATTAGGGAGGCCAAGTCGATGCAATTGTTGAGACCAGATAGGTAGAAATGTGTAGGTCTTTCAAGTTGGCACTGTTCTTTTGTTTTTCATTTTTTTATTCTGCATATCTATCTATCAGTTTTATTTTCAATGTGCTCCTGTGAAGGCACTCAGGACTGGGCCAGTTGATTGTAATTAAAACAATCAATTGAGAAGGAGTGAGAACCAAGGAAAAATGTGTGTGAAGGACAAGCAAAATAATTAAGGAAATAAATCTGCTGGCAAATCATACACTTGTGTAAAATATGTCGTCACTTATGGTGTATAAGACTGAAATGTGCATAAAAGTATAAGCATGCATAGTGCCTTGAGATTCGTTTTGGGGTGGAAGCATATGTCACTTCACTGGGAAATGTCATGCTTTCATGGGTGATAAGGAGAAGAAGGTGAAAATGCACGCAACCGTCAGTAGACGCTTACAGTCTTCGGCCTCCTCAGGTGAGTCGTGAGAATTTGTTGCCTCCCTTGAGTTCATGAAATGTGAAATCCATAGTTGCTGTCATCCCTTCTGGACTTGATGCATGGCCAGGTCACTGATCACATAGATGGGTGACTAGCTGCTTGGAAAAGACCTGCTCTAGGGTCAGAAGTTTCCTGAGGTGTCCTCTTCATCCAAGGGATTTATCCTCAGATACTCAGGGTACAACAGAGCCTTCAAGAGGAAAGAAGCCCCACCTGAATGGACATGATTTGTAGAGAAGGAAGTTCCACCAAGACCAGGTGCTAATGAAATTAGAGTGCATTCCGGCCCCAGAGTGGTTTCTGAATGAGAAATGAAAGGGGTGCTTTGATGTAGTTTGAGGTAAAAAGTTCTCAAGTTGGAGGCAATTGTGGCCAACCTGCAAGATGTTGTGATCCCACTTGAACAGGAAGAAGTATTTGAAATTTACAATCCATATTTCAAAAAAATAAAGGTATCTTGGAGAGCGGGGTCACTCAGAGGGCAACATACCAGCCAGTCACGCTCTTTTGGGCCTTTGTTTGCGAATCGCGTTTTTTTCACACACGAAGGGCGGGGGAAGCAGCCTAGAATGAGCGCCTTGTGGCACTAATGTAGTTCTTGGGCCTTCTTGGGAAAAGCCTTCAATGTTGTGCTCCATTGAGGCCCAGTATAAAAGTAGTACTGGTTGTTGTGTAGATCTGGCCTTTCTAAAATGAGTTGCACGAGGCCTGGGATCCCCTGTAGAACTCCCTGTCTTTTCCCAGGGCCCCGAGGGAGAACTGAGTAGTGGTGATTCCTCAGCCTGAATCCTGGACTTTGGGGCCCAGAGCAGACCAGGAGAGACCGAAGGTGCTTCCACAAGAAGTCCTGGCACTGAGCCTTGGTGCTAAGCTCTGTGCACTTGACCTGAGGGACACTGTCAAAGGGATAATGAAGGTGCTTTGACACCCTTTGCTCTTGTCCAGGCTCATTGGGGAAAGATGCAACAAGGCTTAGTTTCAAGTCATCATGTGGTAGTGCTCTAAACCATTCAGGGTCAGTGTAGAACAGACCAAACAGAACCATTGTAGGTGGCACAAGACCGCATCAGCATCTGTGTCCAAGCCCCAAGAACAACATACGTGACCCAGAGTCAAAACTCCATTTGGAGACCGGTTTTCTGGTAGAGCTGCTGGCAAGATCCTTTCAAATGTCTCACCGGGATCATTAGGGAGGCCAAGTCGATGCAATTGTTGAGACCAGATAGGTAGAAATGTGTAGGTCTTTCAAGTTGGCACTGTTCTTTTGTTTTTCATTTTTTTATTCTGCATATCTATCTATCAGTTTTATTTTCAATGTGCTCCTGTGAAGGCACTCAGGACTGGGCCAGTTGATTGTAATTAAAACAATCAATTGAGAAGGAGTGAGAACCAAGGAAAAATGTGTGTGAAGGACAAGCAAAATAATTAAGGAAATAAATCTGCTGGCAAATCATACACTTGTGTAAAATATGTCGTCACTTATGGTGTATAAGACTGAAATGTGCATAAAAGTATAAGCATGCATAGTGCCTTGAGATTCGTTTTGGGGTGGAAGCATATGTCACTTCACTGGGAAATGTCATGCTTTCATGGGTGATAAGGAGAAGAAGGTGAAAATGCACGCAACCGTCAGTAGACGCTTACAGTCTTCGGCCTCCTCAGGTGAGTCGTGAGAATTTGTTGCCTCCCTTGAGTTCATGAAATGTGAAATCCATAGTTGCTGTCATCCCTTCTGGACTTGATGCATGGCCAGGTCACTGATCACATAGATGGGTGACTAGCTGCTTGGAAAAGACCTGCTCTAGGGTCAGAAGTTTCCTGAGGTGTCCTCTTCATCCAAGGGATTTATCCTCAGATACTCAGGGTACAACAGAGCCTTCAAGAGGAAAGAAGCCCCACCTGAATGGACATGATTTGTAGAGAAGGAAGTTCCACCAAGACCAGGTGCTAATGAAATTAGAGTGCATTCCGGCCCCAGAGTGGTTTCTGAATGAGAAATGAAAGGGGTGCTTTGATGTAGTTTGAGGTAAAAAGTTCTCAAGTTGGAGGCAATTGTGGCCAACCTGCAAGATGTTGTGATCCCACTTGAACAGGAAGAAGTATTTGAAATTTACAATCCATATTTCAAAAAAATAAAGGTATCTTGGAGAGCGGGGTCACTCAGAGGGCAACATACCAGCCAGTCACGCTCTTTTGGGCCTTTGTTTGCGAATCGCGTTTTTTTCACACACGAAGGGCGGGGGAAGCAGCCTAGAATGAGCGCCTTGTGGCACTAATGTAGTTCTTGGGCCTTCTTGGGAAAAGCCTTCAATGTTGTGCTCCATTGAGGCCCAGTATAAAAGTAGTACTGGTTGTTGTGTAGATCTGGCCTTTCTAAAATGAGTTGCACGAGGCCTGGGATCCCCTGTAGAACTCCCTGTCTTTTCCCAGGGCCCCGAGGGAGAACTGAGTAGTGGTGATTCCTCAGCCTGAATCCTGGACTTTGGGGCCCAGAGCAGACCAGGAGAGACCGAAGGTGCTTCCACAAGAAGTCCTGGCACTGAGCCTTGGTGCTAAGCTCTGTGCACTTGACCTGAGGGACACTGTCAAAGGGATAATGAAGGTGCTTTGACACCCTTTGCTCTTGTCCAGGCTCATTGGGGAAAGATGCAACAAGGCTTAGTTTCAAGTCATCATGTGGTAGTGCTCTAAACCATTCAGGGTCAGTGTAGAACAGACCAAACAGAACCATTGTAGGTGGCACAAGACCGCATCAGCATCTGTGTCCAAGCCCCAAGAACAACATACGTGACCCAGAGTCAAAACTCCATTTGGAGACCGGTTTTCTGGTAGAGCTGCTGGCAAGATCCTTTCAAATGTCTCACCGGGATCATTAGGGAGGCCAAGTCGATGCAATTGTTGAGACCAGATAGGTAGAAATGTGTAGGTCTTTCAAGTTGGCACTGTTCTTTTGTTTTTCATTTTTTTATTCTGCATATCTATCTATCAGTTTTATTTTCAATGTGCTCCTGTGAAGGCACTCAGGACTGGGCCAGTTGATTGTAATTAAAACAATCAATTGAGAAGGAGTGAGAACCAAGGAAAAATGTGTGTGAAGGACAAGCAAAATAATTAAGGAAATAAATCTGCTGGCAAATCATACACTTGTGTAAAATATGTCGTCACTTATGGTGTATAAGACTGAAATGTGCATAAAAGTATAAGCATGCATAGTGCCTTGAGATTCGTTTTGGGGTGGAAGCATATGTCACTTCACTGGGAAATGTCATGCTTTCATGGGTGATAAGGAGAAGAAGGTGAAAATGCACGCAACCGTCAGTAGACGCTTACAGTCTTCGGCCTCCTCAGGTGAGTCGTGAGAATTTGTTGCCTCCCTTGAGTTCATGAAATGTGAAATCCATAGTTGCTGTCATCCCTTCTGGACTTGATGCATGGCCAGGTCACTGATCACATAGATGGGTGACTAGCTGCTTGGAAAAGACCTGCTCTAGGGTCAGAAGTTTCCTGAGGTGTCCTCTTCATCCAAGGGATTTATCCTCAGATACTCAGGGTACAACAGAGCCTTCAAGAGGAAAGAAGCCCCACCTGAATGGACATGATTTGTAGAGAAGGAAGTTCCACCAAGACCAGGTGCTAATGAAATTAGAGTGCATTCCGGCCCCAGAGTGGTTTCTGAATGAGAAATGAAAGGGGTGCTTTGATGTAGTTTGAGGTAAAAAGTTCTCAAGTTGGAGGCAATTGTGGCCAACCTGCAAGATGTTGTGATCCCACTTGAACAGGAAGAAGTATTTGAAATTTACAATCCATATTTCAAAAAAATAAAGGTATCTTGGAGAGCGGGGTCACTCAGAGGGCAACATACCAGCCAGTCACGCTCTTTTGGGCCTTTGTTTGCGAATCGCGTTTTTTTTCACACACGAAGGGCGGGGGAAGCAGCCTAGAATGAGCGCCTTGTGGCACTAATGTAGTTCTTGGGCCTTCTTGGGAAAAGCCTTCAATGTTGTGCTCCATTGAGGCCCAGTATAAAAGTAGTACTGGTTGTTGTGTAGATCTGGCCTTTCTAAAATGAGTTGCACGAGGCCTGGGATCCCCTGTAGAACTCCCTGTCTTTTCCCAGGGCCCCGAGGGAGAACTGAGTAGTGGTGATTCCTCAGCCTGAATCCTGGACTTTGGGGCCCAGAGCAGACCAGGAGAGACCGAAGGTGCTTCCACAAGAAGTCCTGGCACTGAGCCTTGGTGCTAAGCTCTGTGCACTTGACCTGAGGGACACTGTCAAAGGGATAATGAAGGTGCTTTGACACCCTTTGCTCTTGTCCAGGCTCATTGGGGAAAGATGCAACAAGGCTTAGTTTCAAGTCATCATGTGGTAGTGCTCTAAACCATTCAGGGTCAGTGTAGAACAGACCAAACAGAACCATTGTAGGTGGCACAAGACCGCATCAGCATCTGTGTCCAAGCCCCAAGAACAACATACGTGACCCAGAGTCAAAACTCCATTTGGAGACCGGTTTTCTGGTAGAGCTGCTGGCAAGATCCTTTCAAATGTCTCACCGGGATCATTAGGGAGGCCAAGTCGATGCAATTGTTGAGACCAGATAGGTAGAAATGTGTAGGTCTTTCAAGTTGGCACTGTTCTTTTGTTTTTCATTTTTTTATTCTGCATATCTATCTATCAGTTTTATTTTCAATGTGCTCCTGTGAAGGCACTCAGGACTGGGCCAGTTGATTGTAATTAAAACAATCAATTGAGAAGGAGTGAGAACCAAGGAAAAATGTGTGTGAAGGACAAGCAAAATAATTAAGGAAATAAATCTGCTGGCAAATCATACACTTGTGTAAAATATGTCGTCACTTATGGTGTATAAGACTGAAATGTGCATAAAAGTATAAGCATGCATAGTGCCTTGAGATTCGTTTTGGGGTGGAAGCATATGTCACTTCACTGGGAAATGTCATGCTTTCATGGGTGATAAGAGAGAAGAAGGTGAAAATGCACGCAACCGTCAGTAGACGCTTACAGTCTTCGGCCTCCTCAGGTGAGTCGTGAGAATTTGTTGCCTCCCTTGAGTTCATGAAATGTGAAATCCATAGTTGCTGTCATCCCTTCTGGACTTGATGCATGGCCAGGTCACTGATCACATAGATGGGTGACTAGCTGCTTGGAAAAGACCTGCTCTAGGGTCAGAAGTTTCCTGAGGTGTCCTCTTCATCCAAGGGATTTATCCTCAGATACTCAGGGTACAACAGAGCCTTCAAGAGGAAAGAAGCCCCACCTGAATGGACATGATTTGTAGAGAAGGAAGTTCCACCAAGACCAGGTGCTAATGAAATTAGAGTGCATTCCGGCCCCAGAGTGGTTTCTGAATGAGAAATGAAAGGGGTGCTTTGATGTAGTTTGAGGTAAAAAGTTCTCAAGTTGGAGGCAATTGTGGCCAACCTGCAAGATGTTGTGATCCCACTTGAACAGGAAGAAGTATTTGAAATTTACAATCCATATTTCAAAAAAATAAAGGTATCTTGGAGAGCGGGGTCACTCAGAGGGCAACATACCAGCCAGTCACGCTCTTTTGGGCCTTTGTTTGCGAATCGCGTTTTTTTTCACACACGAAGGGCGGGGGAAGCAGCCTAGAATGAGCGCCTTGTGGCACTAATGTAGTTCTTGGGCCTTCTTGGGAAAAGCCTTCAATGTTGTGCTCCATTGAGGCCCAGTATAAAAGTAGTACTGGTTGTTGTGTAGATCTGGCCTTTCTAAAATGAGTTGCACGAGGCCTGGGATCCCCTGTAGAACTCCCTGTCTTTTCCCAGGGCCCCGAGGGAGAACTGAGTAGTGGTGATTCCTCAGCCTGAATCCTGGACTTTGGGGCCCAGAGCAGACCAGGAGAGACCGAAGGTGCTTCCACAAGAAGTCCTGGCACTGAGCCTTGGTGCTAAGCTCTGTGCACTTGACCTGAGGGACACTGTCAAAGGGATAATGAAGGTGCTTTGACACCCTTTGCTCTTGTCCAGGCTCATTGGGGAAAGATGCAACAAGGCTTAGTTTCAAGTCATCATGTGGTAGTGCTCTAAACCATTCAGGGTCAGTGTAGAACAGACCAAACAGAACCATTGTAGGTGGCACAAGACCGCATCAGCATCTGTGTCCAAGCCCCAAGAACAACATACGTGACCCAGAGTCAAAACTCCATTTGGAGACCGGTTTTCTGGTAGAGCTGCTGGCAAGATCCTTTCAAATGTCTCACCGGGATCATTAGGGAGGCCAAGTCGATGCAATTGTTGAGACCAGATAGGTAGAAATGTGTAGGTCTTTCAAGTTGGCACTGTTCTTTTGTTTTTCATTTTTTTATTCTGCATATCTATCTATCAGTTTTATTTTCAATGTGCTCCTGTGAAGGCACTCAGGACTGGGCCAGTTGATTGTAATTAAAACAATCAATTGAGAAGGAGTGAGAACCAAGGAAAAAATGTGTGTGAAGGACAAGCAAAATAATTAAGGAAATAAATCTGCTGGCAAATCATACACTTGTGTAAAATATGTCGTCACTTATGGTGTATAAGACTGAAATGTGCATAAAAGTATAAGCATGCATAGTGCCTTGAGATTCGTTTTGGGGTGGAAGCATATGTCACTTCACTGGGAAATGTCATGCTTTCATGGGTGATAAGGAGAAGAAGGTGAAAATGCACGCAACCGTCAGTAGACGCTTACAGTCTTCGGCCTCCTCAGGTGAGTCGTGAGAATTTGTTGCCTCCCTTGAGTTCATGAAATGTGAAATCCATAGTTGCTGTCATCCCTTCTGGACTTGATGCATGGCCAGGTCACTGATCACATAGATGGGTGACTAGCTGCTTGGAAAAGACCTGCTCTAGGGTCAGAAGTTTCCTGAGGTGTCCTCTTCATCCAAGGGATTTATCCTCAGATACTCAGGGTACAACAGAGCCTTCAAGAGGAAAGAAGCCCCACCTGAATGGACATGATTTGTAGAGAAGGAAGTTCCACCAAGACCAGGTGCTAATGAAATTAGAGTGCATTCCGGCCCCAGAGTGGTTTCTGAATGAGAAATGAAAGGGGTGCTTTGATGTAGTTTGAGGTAAAAAGTTCTCAAGTTGGAGGCAATTGTGGCCAACCTGCAAGATGTTGTGATCCCACTTGAACAGGAAGAAGTATTTGAAATTTACAATCCATATTTCAAAAAAATAAAGGTATCTTGGAGAGCGGGGTCACTCAGAGGGCAACATACCAGCCAGTCACGCTCTTTTGGGCCTTTGTTTGCGAATCGCGTTTTTTTCACACACGAAGGGCGGGGGAAGCAGCCTAGAATGAGCGCCTTGTGGCACTAATGTAGTTCTTGGGCCTTCTTGGGAAAAGCCTTCAATGTTGTGCTCCATTGAGGCCCAGTATAAAAGTAGTACTGGTTGTTGTGTAGATCTGGCCTTTCTAAAATGAGTTGCACGAGGCCTGGGATCCCCTGTAGAACTCCCTGTCTTTTCCCAGGGCCCCGAGGGAGAACTGAGTAGTGGTGATTCCTCAGCCTGAATCCTGGACTTTGGGGCCCAGAGCAGACCAGGAGAGACCGAAGGTGCTTCCACAAGAAGTCCTGGCACTGAGCCTTGGTGCTAAGCTCTGTGCACTTGACCTGAGGGACACTGTCAAAGGGATAATGAAGGTGCTTTGACACCCTTTGCTCTTGTCCAGGCTCATTGGGGAAAGATGCAACAAGGCTTAGTTTCAAGTCATCATGTGGTAGTGCTCTAAACCATTCAGGGTCAGTGTAGAACAGACCAAACAGAACCATTGTAGGTGGCACAAGACCGCATCAGCATCTGTGTCCAAGCCCCAAGAACAACATACGTGACCCAGAGTCAAAACTCCATTTGGAGACCGGTTTTCTGGTAGAGCTGCTGGCAAGATCCTTTCAAATGTCTCACCGGGATCATTAGGGAGGCCAAGTCGATGCAATTGTTGAGACCAGATAGGTAGAAATGTGTAGGTCTTTCAAGTTGGCACTGTTCTTTTGTTTTTCATTTTTTTATTCTGCATATCTATCTATCAGTTTTATTTTCAATGTGCTCCTGTGAAGGCACTCAGGACTGGGCCAGTTGATTGTAATTAAAACAATCAATTGAGAAGGAGTGAGAACCAAGGAAAAATGTGTGTGAAGGACAAGCAAAATAATTAAGGAAATAAATCTGCTGGCAAATCATACACTTGTGTAAAATATGTCGTCACTTATGGTGTATAAGACTGAAATGTGCATAAAAGTATAAGCATGCATAGTGCCTTGAGATTCGTTTTGGGGTGGAAGCATATGTCACTTCACTGGGAAATGTCATGCTTTCATGGGTGATAAGGAGAAGAAGGTGAAAATGCACGCAACCGTCAGTAGACGCTTACAGTCTTCGGCCTCCTCAGGTGAGTCGTGAGAATTTGTTGCCTCCCTTGAGTTCATGAAATGTGAAATCCATAGTTGCTGTCATCCCTTCTGGACTTGATGCATGGCCAGGTCACTGATCACATAGATGGGTGACTAGCTGCTTGGAAAAGACCTGCTCTAGGGTCAGAAGTTTCCTGAGGTGTCCTCTTCATCCAAGGGATTTATCCTCAGATACTCAGGGTACAACAGAGCCTTCAAGAGGAAAGAAGCCCCACCTGAATGGACATGATTTGTAGAGAAGGAAGTTCCACCAAGACCAGGTGCTAATGAAATTAGAGTGCATTCCGGCCCCAGAGTGGTTTCTGAATGAGAAATGAAAGGGGTGCTTTGATGTAGTTTGAGGTAAAAAGTTCTCAAGTTGGAGGCAATTGTGGCCAACCTGCAAGATGTTGTGATCCCACTTGAACAGGAAGAAGTATTTGAAATTTACAATCCATATTTCAAAAAAATAAAGGTATCTTGGAGAGCGGGGTCACTCAGAGGGCAACATACCAGCCAGTCACGCTCTTTTGGGCCTTTGTTTGCGAATCGCGTTTTTTTCACACACGAAGGGCGGGGGAAGCAGCCTAGAATGAGCGCCTTGTGGCACTAATGTAGTTCTTGGGCCTTCTTGGGAAAAGCCTTCAATGTTGTGCTCCATTGAGGCCCAGTATAAAAGTAGTACTGGTTGTTGTGTAGATCTGGCCTTTCTAAAATGAGTTGCACGAGGCCTGGGATCCCCTGTAGAACTCCCTGTCTTTTCCCAGGGCCCCGAGGGAGAACACTGAGTAGTGGTGATTCCTCAGCCTGAATCCTGGACTTTGGGGCCCAGAGCAGACCAGGAGAGACCGAAGGTGCTTCCACAAGAAGTCCTGGCACTGAGCCTTGGTGCTAAGCTCTGTGCACTTGACCTGAGGGACACTGTCAAAGGGATAATGAAGGTGCTTTGACACCCTTTGCTCTTGTCCAGGCTCATTGGGGAAAGATGCAACAAGGCTTAGTTTCAAGTCATCATGTGGTAGTGCTCTAAACCATTCAGGGTCAGTGTAGAACAGACCAAACAGAACCATTGTAGGTGGCACAAGACCGCATCAGCATCTGTGTCCAAGCCCCAAGAACAACATACGTGACCCAGAGTCAAAACTCCATTTGGAGACCGGTTTTCTGGTAGAGCTGCTGGCAAGATCCTTTCAAATGTCTCACCGGGATCATTAGGGAGGCCAAGTCGATGCAATTGTTGAGACCAGATAGGTAGAAATGTGTAGGTCTTTCAAGTTGGCACTGTTCTTTTGTTTTTCATTTTTTTATTCTGCATATCTATCTATCAGTTTTATTTTCAATGTGCTCCTGTGAAGGCACTCAGGACTGGGCCAGTTGATTGTAATTAAAACAATCAATTGAGAAGGAGTGAGAACCAAGGAAAAATGTGTGTGAAGGACAAGCAAAATAATTAAGGAAATAAATCTGCTGGCAAATCATACACTTGTGTAAAATATGTCGTCACTTATGGTGTATAAGACTGAAATGTGCATAAAAGTATAAGCATGCATAGTGCCTTGAGATTCGTTTTGGGGTGGAAGCATATGTCACTTCACTGGGAAATGTCATGCTTTCATGGGTGATAAGGAGAAGAAGGTGAAAATGCACGCAACCGTCAGTAGACGCTTACAGTCTTCGGCCTCCTCAGGTGAGTCGTGAGAATTTGTTGCCTCCCTTGAGTTCATGAAATGTGAAATCCATAGTTGCTGTCATCCCTTCTGGACTTGATGCATGGCCAGGTCACTGATCACATAGATGGGTGACTAGCTGCTTGGAAAAGACCTGCTCTAGGGTCAGAAGTTTCCTGAGGTGTCCTCTTCATCCAAGGGATTTATCCTCAGATACTCAGGGTACAACAGAGCCTTCAAGAGGAAAGAAGCCCCACCTGAATGGACATGATTTGTAGAGAAGGAAGTTCCACCAAGACCAGGTGCTAATGAAATTAGAGTGCATTCCGGCCCCAGAGTGGTTTCTGAATGAGAAATGAAAGGGGTGCTTTGATGTAGTTTGAGGTAAAAAGTTCTCAAGTTGGAGGCAATTGTGGCCAACCTGCAAGATGTTGTGATCCCACTTGAACAGGAAGAAGTATTTGAAATTTACAATCCATATTTCAAAAAAATAAAGGTATCTTGGAGAGCGGGGTCACTCAGAGGGCAACATACCAGCCAGTCACGCTCTTTTGGGCCTTTGTTTGCGAATCGCGTTTTTTTCACACACGAAGGGCGGGGGAAGCAGCCTAGAATGAGCGCCTTGTGGCACTAATGTAGTTCTTGGGCCTTCTTGGGAAAAGCCTTCAATGTTGTGCTCCATTGAGGCCCAGTATAAAAGTAGTACTGGTTGTTGTGTAGATCTGGCCTTTCTAAAATGAGTTGCACGAGGCCTGGGATCCCCTGTAGAACTCCCTGTCTTTTCCCAGGGCCCCGAGGGAGAACTGAGTAGTGGTGATTCCTCAGCCTGAATCCTGGACTTTGGGGCCCAGAGCAGACCAGGAGAGACCGAAGGTGCTTCCACAAGAAGTCCTGGCACTGAGCCTTGGTGCTAAGCTCTGTGCACTTGACCTGAGGGACACTGTCAAAGGGATAATGAAGGTGCTTTGACACCCTTTGCTCTTGTCCAGGCTCATTGGGGAAAGATGCAACAAGGCTTAGTTTCAAGTCATCATGTGGTAGTGCTCTAAACCATTCAGGGTCAGTGTAGAACAGACCAAACAGAACCATTGTAGGTGGCACAAGACCGCATCAGCATCTGTGTCCAAGCCCCAAGAACAACATACGTGACCCAGAGTCAAAACTCCATTTGGAGACCGGTTTTCTGGTAGAGCTGCTGGCAAGATCCTTTCAAATGTCTCACCGGGATCATTAGGGAGGCCAAGTCGATGCAATTGTTGAGACCAGATAGGTAGAAATGTGTAGGTCTTTCAAGTTGGCACTGTTCTTTTGTTTTTCATTTTTTTATTCTGCATATCTATCTATCAGTTTTATTTTCAATGTGCTCCTGTGAAGGCACTCAGGACTGGGCCAGTTGATTGTAATTAAAACAATCAATTGAGAAGGAGTGAGAACCAAGGAAAAATGTGTGTGAAGGACAAGCAAAATAATTAAGGAAATAAATCTGCTGGCAAATCATACACTTGTGTAAAATATGTCGTCACTTATGGTGTATAAGACTGAAATGTGCATAAAAGTATAAGCATGCATAGTGCCTTGAGATTCGTTTTGGGGTGGAAGCATATGTCACTTCACTGGGAAATGTCATGCTTTCATGGGTGATAAGGAGAAGAAGGTGAAAATGCACGCAACCGTCAGTAGACGCTTACAGTCTTCGGCCTCCTCAGGTGAGTCGTGAGAATTTGTTGCCTCCCTTGAGTTCATGAAATGTGAAATCCATAGTTGCTGTCATCCCTTCTGGACTTGATGCATGGCCAGGTCACTGATCACATAGATGGGTGACTAGCTGCTTGGAAAAGACCTGCTCTAGGGTCAGAAGTTTCCTGAGGTGTCCTCTTCATCCAAGGGATTTATCCTCAGATACTCAGGGTACAACAGAGCCTTCAAGAGGAAAGAAGCCCCACCTGAATGGACATGATTTGTAGAGAAGGAAGTTCCACCAAGACCAGGTGCTAATGAAATTAGAGTGCATTCCGGCCCCAGAGTGGTTTCTGAATGAGAAATGAAAGGGGTGCTTTGATGTAGTTTGAGGTAAAAAGTTCTCAAGTTGGAGGCAATTGTGGCCAACCTGCAAGATGTTGTGATCCCACTTGAACAGGAAGAAGTATTTGAAATTTACAATCCATATTTCAAAAAAATAAAGGTATCTTGGAGAGCGGGGTCACTCAGAGGGCAACATACCAGCCAGTCACGCTCTTTTGGGCCTTTGTTTGCGAATCGCGTTTTTTTCACACACGAAGGGCGGGGGAAGCAGCCTAGAATGAGCGCCTTGTGGCACTAATGTAGTTCTTGGGCCTTCTTGGGAAAAGCCTTCAATGTTGTGCTCCATTGAGGCCCAGTATAAAAGTAGTACTGGTTGTTGTGTAGATCTGGCCTTTCTAAAATGAGTTGCACGAGGCCTGGGATCCCCTGTAGAACTCCCTGTCTTTTCCCAGGGCCCCGAGGGAGAACTGAGTAGTGGTGATTCCTCAGCCTGAATCCTGGACTTTGGGGCCCAGAGCAGACCAGGAGAGACCGAAGGTGCTTCCACAAGAAGTCCTGGCACTGAGCCTTGGTGCTAAGCTCTGTGCACTTGACCTGAGGGACACTGTCAAAGGGATAATGAAGGTGCTTTGACACCCTTTGCTCTTGTCCAGGCTCATTGGGGAAAGATGCAACAAGGCTTAGTTTCAAGTCATCATGTGGTAGTGCTCTAAACCATTCAGGGTCAGTGTAGAACAGACCAAACAGAACCATTGTAGGTGGCACAAGACCGCATCAGCATCTGTGTCCAAGCCCCAAGAACAACATACGTGACCCAGAGTCAAAACTCCATTTGGAGACCGGTTTTCTGGTAGAGCTGCTGGCAAGATCCTTTCAAATGTCTCACCGGGATCATTAGGGAGGCCAAGTCGATGCAATTGTTGAGACCAGATAGGTAGAAATGTGTAGGTCTTTCAAGTTGGCACTGTTCTTTTGTTTTTCATTTTTTTATTCTGCATATCTATCTATCAGTTTTATTTTCAATGTGCTCCTGTGAAGGCACTCAGGACTGGGCCAGTTGATTGTAATTAAAACAATCAATTGAGAAGGAGTGAGAACCAAGGAAAAATGTGTGTGAAGGACAAGCAAAATAATTAAGGAAATAAATCTGCTGGCAAATCATACACTTGTGTAAAATATGTCGTCACTTATGGTGTATAAGACTGAAATGTGCATAAAAGTATAAGCATGCATAGTGCCTTGAGATTCGTTTTGGGGTGGAAGCATATGTCACTTCACTGGGAAATGTCATGCTTTCATGGGTGATAAGGAGAAGAAGGTGAAAATGCACGCAACCGTCAGTAGACGCTTACAGTCTTCGGCCTCCTCAGGTGAGTCGTGAGAATTTGTTGCCTCCCTTGAGTTCATGAAATGTGAAATCCATAGTTGCTGTCATCCCTTCTGGACTTGATGCATGGCCAGGTCACTGATCACATAGATGGGTGACTAGCTGCTTGGAAAAGACCTGCTCTAGGGTCAGAAGTTTCCTGAGGTGTCCTCTTCATCCAAGGGATTTATCCTCAGATACTCAGGGTACAACAGAGCCTTCAAGAGGAAAGAAGCCCCACCTGAATGGACATGATTTGTAGAGAAGGAAGTTCCACCAAGACCAGGTGCTAATGAAATTAGAGTGCATTCCGGCCCCAGAGTGGTTTCTGAATGAGAAATGAAAGGGGTGCTTTGATGTAGTTTGAGGTAAAAAGTTCTCAAGTTGGAGGCAATTGTGGCCAACCTGCAAGATGTTGTGATCCCACTTGAACAGGAAGAAGTATTTGAAATTTACAATCCATATTTCAAAAAAATAAAGGTATCTTGGAGAGCGGGGTCACTCAGAGGGCAACATACCAGCCAGTCACGCTCTTTTGGGCCTTTGTTTGCGAATCGCGTTTTTTTCACACACGAAGGGCGGGGGAAGCAGCCTAGAATGAGCGCCTTGTGGCACTAATGTAGTTCTTGGGCCTTCTTGGGAAAAGCCTTCAATGTTGTGCTCCATTGAGGCCCAGTATAAAAAGTAGTACTGGTTGTTGTGTAGATCTGGCCTTTCTAAAATGAGTTGCACGAGGCCTGGGATCCCCTGTAGAACTCCCTGTCTTTTCCCAGGGCCCCGAGGGAGAACTGAGTAGTGGTGATTCCTCAGCCTGAATCCTGGACTTTGGGGCCCAGAGCAGACCAGGAGAGACCGAAGGTGCTTCCACAAGAAGTCCTGGCACTGAGCCTTGGTGCTAAGCTCTGTGCACTTGACCTGAGGGACACTGTCAAAGGGATAATGAAGGTGCTTTGACACCCTTTGCTCTTGTCCAGGCTCATTGGGGAAAGATGCAACAAGGCTTAGTTTCAAGTCATCATGTGGTAGTGCTCTAAACCATTCAGGGTCAGTGTAGAACAGACCAAACAGAACCATTGTAGGTGGCACAAGACCGCATCAGCATCTGTGTCCAAGCCCCAAGAACAACATACGTGACCCAGAGTCAAAACTCCATTTGGAGACCGGTTTTCTGGTAGAGCTGCTGGCAAGATCCTTTCAAATGTCTCACCGGGATCATTAGGGAGGCCAAGTCGATGCAATTGTTGAGACCAGATAGGTAGAAATGTGTAGGTCTTTCAAGTTGGCACTGTTCTTTTGTTTTTCATTTTTTTATTCTGCATATCTATCTATCAGTTTTATTTTCAATGTGCTCCTGTGAAGGCACTCAGGACTGGGCCAGTTGATTGTAATTAAAACAATCAATTGAGAAGGAGTGAGAACCAAGGAAAAAATGTGTGTGAAGGACAAGCAAAATAATTAAGGAAATAAATCTGCTGGCAAATCATACACTTGTGTAAAATATGTCGTCACTTATGGTGTATAAGACTGAAATGTGCATAAAAGTATAAGCATGCATAGTGCCTTGAGATTCGTTTTGGGGTGGAAGCATATGTCACTTCACTGGGAAATGTCATGCTTTCATGGGTGATAAGGAGAAGAAGGTGAAAATGCACGCAACCGTCAGTAGACGCTTACAGTCTTCGGCCTCCTCAGGTGAGTCGTGAGAATTTGTTGCCTCCCTTGAGTTCATGAAATGTGAAATCCATAGTTGCTGTCATCCCTTCTGGACTTGATGCATGGCCAGGTCACTGATCACATAGATGGGTGACTAGCTGCTTGGAAAAGACCTGCTCTAGGGTCAGAAGTTTCCTGAGGTGTCCTCTTCATCCAAGGGATTTATCCTCAGATACTCAGGGTACAACAGAGCCTTCAAGAGGAAAGAAGCCCCACCTGAATGGACATGATTTGTAGAGAAGGAAGTTCCACCAAGACCAGGTGCTAATGAAATTAGAGTGCATTCCGGCCCCAGAGTGGTTTCTGAATGAGAAATGAAAGGGGTGCTTTGATGTAGTTTGAGGTAAAAAGTTCTCAAGTTGGAGGCAATTGTGGCCAACCTGCAAGATGTTGTGATCCCACTTGAACAGGAAGAAGTATTTGAAATTTACAATCCATATTTCAAAAAAATAAAGGTATCTTGGAGAGCGGGGTCACTCAGAGGGCAACATACCAGCCAGTCACGCTCTTTTGGGCCTTTGTTTGCGAATGGCGCGTTTTTTTTCACACACGAAGGGCGGGGGAAGCAGCCTAGAATGAGCGCCTTGTGGCACTAATGTAGTTCTTGGGCCTTCTTGGGAAAAGCCTTCAATGTTGTGCTCCATTGAGGCCCAGTATAAAAGTAGTACTGGTTGTTGTGTAGATCTGGCCTTTCTAAAATGAGTTGCACGAGGCCTGGGATCCCCTGTAGAACTCCCTGTCTTTTCCCAGGGCCCCGAGGGAGAACTGAGTAGTGGTGATTCCTCAGCCTGAATCCTGGACTTTGGGGCCCAGAGCAGACCAGGAGAGACCGAAGGTGCTTCCACAAGAAGTCCTGGCACTGAGCCTTGGTGCTAAGCTCTGTGCACTTGACCTGAGGGACACTGTCAAAGGGATAATGAAGGTGCTTTGACACCCTTTGCTCTTGTCCAGGCTCATTGGGGAAAGATGCAACAAGGCTTAGTTTCAAGTCATCATGTGGTAGTGCTCTAAACCATTCAGGGTCAGTGTAGAACAGACCAAACAGAACCATTGTAGGTGGCACAAGACCGCATCAGCATCTGTGTCCAAGCCCCAAGAACAACATACGTGACCCAGAGTCAAAACTCCATTTGGAGACCGGTTTTCTGGTAGAGCTGCTGGCAAGATCCTTTCAAATGTCTCACCGGGATCATTAGGGAGGCCAAGTCGATGCAATTGTTGAGACCAGATAGGTAGAAATGTGTAGGTCTTTCAAGTTGGCACTGTTCTTTTGTTTTTCATTTTTTTATTCTGCATATCTATCTATCAGTTTTATTTTCAATATGCTCCTGTGAAGGCACTCAGGACTGGGCCAGTTGATTGTAATTAAAACAATCAATTGAGAAGGAGTGAGAACCAAGGAAAAATGTGTGTGAAGGACAAGCAAAATAATTAAGGAAATAAATCTGCTGGCAAATCATACACTTGTGTAAAATATGTCGTCACTTATGGTGTATAAGACTGAAATGTGCATAAAAGTATAAGCATGCATAGTGCCTTGAGATTCGTTTTGGGGTGGAAGCATATGTCACTTCACTGGGAAATGTCATGCTTTCATGGGTGATAAGGAGAAGAAGGTGAAAATGCACGCAACCGTCAGTAGACGCTTACAGTCTTCGGCCTCCTCAGGTGAGTCGTGAGAATTTGTTGCCTCCCTTGAGTTCATGAAATGTGAAATCCATAGTTGCTGTCATCCCTTCTGGACTTGATGCATGGCCAGGTCACTGATCACATAGATGGGTGACTAGCTGCTTGGAAAAGACCTGCTCTAGGGTCAGAAGTTTCCTGAGGTGTCCTCTTCATCCAAGGGATTTATCCTCAGATACTCAGGGTACAACAGAGCCTTCAAGAGGAAAGAAGCCCCACCTGAATGGACATGATTTGTAGAGAAGGAAGTTCCACCAAGACCAGGTGCTAATGAAATTAGAGTGCATTCCGGCCCCAGAGTGGTATTTCTGAATGAGAAATGAAAGGGGTGCTTTGATGTAGTTTGAGGTAAAAAGTTCTCAAGTTGGAGGGGAGGCAATTGTGGCCAACCTGCAAGATGTTGTGATCCCACTTGAACAGGAAGAAGTATTTGAAATTTACAATCCATATTTCAAAAAAATAAAGGTATCTTGGAGAGCGGGGGTCACTCAGAGGGCAACATACCAGCCAGTTCACGCTCTTTTGGGCCTTTGTTTGCGAATCGCGTTTTTTTCACACACGAAGGGCGGGGGAAGCGGCCTAGAATGAGCGCCTTGTGGCACTAATGTTAGTTCTTGGGCCTTCTTGGGAAAAGCCTTCAATGTTGTGCTCCATTGAGGCCCAGTATAAAAGTAGTACTGGTTGTTGTGTAGATCTGGGCCTTTCTAAAATGAGTTGCAACGAGGCCTGGGATCCCCTGTAGACCTCCCTGTCTTTTCCCAGGGCCCCGAGGGAGAACTGAGTAGTGGTGATTCCTCAGCCTGAATCCTGGACTTTGGGCCCAGAGCAGACCAGGAGAGACCGAAGGTGCTTCCACAAGAAGTCCTGGCACTGAGCCTTGGTGCTAAGCTCTGTGCACTTGACCTGAGGGGGACACTGTCAAAGGGATAATGAAGGTGCTTTGACACCCTTTGCTCTTGTCCAGGCTCATTGGGGAAAAGATGCAACAAGGCTTAGTTTGAAGTCATCATGTGGTAGTGCTCTAAACCATTCAGGGTCAGTGTAGAACAGACCAAACAGAACCATTGTAGGTGGCACAAGACCGCATCAGCATCTGTGTCCAAGCCCCAAGAACAACATACGTGACCCAGAGTCAAAACTCCATTTGGAGACCGGTTTTCTGGTAGAGCTGCTGGCAAGATCCTTTCAAATGTCTCACCGGGATCATTAGGGAGGCCAAGTCGATGCAATTGTTGAGACCAGATAGGTAGAAATGTGTAGGTCTTTCAAGGTTGGCACTGTTCTTTTGTTTTTCATTTTTTTATTCTGCATATCTATCTATCAGTTTTATTTTCAATATGCTCCTGTGAAGGCACTCAGGACTGGGCAGTTGATTGTAATTAAAAAACAATCAATTGAGAAGGAGTGAGAACCAAGGAAAAATGTGTGTGAAGGACAAGCAAAATAATTAAGGTAAATAAATCTGCTGGCAAATCATACACTTGTGTAAAATATGTCGTCACTTATGGTGTATAAGACTGAAATGTGCATAAAAGTATAAGCATGCATAGTGCCTTGAGATTCGTTTTGGGGTGGAAGCATATGTCACTTCACTGGGAAATGTCATGCTTTCATGGGTGATAAGGAGAAGAAGGTGAAAATGCACGCAACCGTCAGTAGACGCTTACAGTCTTCGGCCTCCTCAGGTGAGTCGTGAGAATTTGTTGCCTCCCTTGAGTTCATGAAATGTGAAATCCATAGTTGCTGTCATCCTTCTTGACTTGATGCATGGCCAGGTCATGATCACATAGATGGGTGACTAGCTGCTTGGAAAAGACCTGCTCTAGGGTCAGAAGTTTCCTGAGGTGTCCTCTTCATCCAAGGGATTTATCCTCAGATACTCAGGTACAACAGAGCCTTCAAGAGGAAAGAAGCCCCACCTGAATGGACATGATTTGTAGAGAAGGAAGTTCCACCAAGACCAGGTGCTAATGAAATTAGAGTGCATTCCGGCCCCAGAGTGGTTCTGAATGAGAAATGAAAGGGGTGCTTTGATGTAGTTTGAGGTAAAAAGTTCTCAAGTTGGAGGCAATTGTGGCCAACCTGCAAGATGTTGTGATCCCACTTGAAAACAGGAAGAAGTATTGAAATTTACAATCCATATTTCAAAAAAATAAAGGTATCTTGGGAGAGCGGGGTCACTCAGAGGGCAACATACCAGCCAGTCACGCTCTTTTGGGCCTTTGTTTGCGAATCGCGTGTTTTTCCACACACGAAGGGCGGGGCAAGCAGGCCTAGAGATGAGCGGCCATGTGGCTCTAATGTTGTTCTTTGGGCCTTCTTGGGAAAAGCCTTCATTGTTGTGCTCGTTGAGGCCCAGTTTAATAAAAAATTTAAAAAAAAAAAGTAGTTTTTTTAGTACTAATTGTTGTGTGTAGATCTGGCTTTCAAAAATGAGTTGTACGAGGCCTGAGATCCCCGGTAGACCTCCCGGTCCATTTTCCCAGGGGCCCGAGGGAGATTGGCGTAGTGGTTGATATTTCCCTTCAGCCTGAATCCTGGCACTTTGTGGGCCAAGAGCGACCAGGAGAGGACCGAGCGTGCTTCCACAAGAAGTCCTGGCACTGAGCCTTGGTGCTAAAAGCTCTGTACACTTGACTGAGGGACACTGTCAAAGGGATAATGAAGGTGGCTTTGACACCCTTGCTCTTGTCCAGGCTCATTGGAGAAAGATTGGTAGA